>CAJHQP010005139.1:0-48609 GCA_905132765.1 Moricandia arvensis | reverse complement strand
AGCCGATTGATATGATTCCTTTTGGTCGATGTGAGATTCCTTTCTGGTGTGCGACCAATCATATCCATGGTCGAATGCCCGGTTTCGCGTCTAATCCTCATGGTTATTGCATCCACTATGCAATTGGTTCAATAACAATAAGTTTAATGTTCTATCTATTTCTTCATTTTGCAAAATGAATTTTTTACTTTTGGACTTTCAAGTTAAAAGCTTAAAAACAGTAATATCATTAATCGGCATAGTGAATAGTTATATATATAATTTAAAAAAGAATTTCATAATAACAACATAGATATATAATAAAAATATATATTACAGTATTATAGATTAGATTATTATGTTTATAAATTAATATAATAAAATTAACAAAAACACAATTCTAAAATTTATTTGATTAGGTAAGTGATTAAAAATAATATATAATAAAAGATTATCCCAAAACTTAAACTATATTTATAAAATAAATAATTATTAGTATATATATATCGTGTTTATGTCCAAAAATATCTTTTAATAAAAAGAGTTAAAGTTAAGAAACACGTAAAACAAATCAAATTAAATATTAATTAAGTAAATTCTTAATTTTATATAATATAAAAAAGAATATTGATTTAGCTTCAAAAATTTATTTATTACTAATGATTTGTACACATATTAAGGCGTTTTAAGGGTTTTTATAATTAGCATTAATTTATGGTGCAGCCAAAATGTAATATATGGTTAGTTGTTAGTAACTTAGGCGTTAATGTTATGAATTTATGGCATAGATAGTTAATGAAATATTATCTAGGGTATAACGACTTATATTCCACACCAGAAGTATCGTATAGAACAATTCCACACAATCTTTCATGCTCGTCAGTAGTTTTCACACATTCTAAGTATTAGTGACATATTTACCTATTTTCAAAGATGCGAAACCTGAAACGCACACCGACAAAATTTTAGCTTGGTGTTTTACTGGTTGAGAATGCTAAAACGCGATCAAACAAGTTGATATTGAACTGAAATTAAGACCCCTGAAACCAACCTTGTATTCAAATATATTTGATCCAACTCTTTTAGTAGGCATGTTGGTTCATGTTATATTTGGATACTTCAGGTTGGGCGTCGGTTTAATTCAGTTAACAATACGTACTGTGGATTTGATCTGATTTATAGATTGATATGGTTTAAATCTTTAAACCAAGTTACAAACTTTTGTCCTGTGTGTGGTTTCCGGTTGGGTCGATCTTTTGAAACATGCAGGGTAAATAAGTTCATATATTAAAATGTCTGGCAATTAGGTTCATAGTACTGTAAAAGCATGTGCAATTATGACGAGCCATGCATAAAATTCTGCTGTGGAACTGTGTTCTCTATACGATACTTTATGGTGTGAAAATCATGTCGGTTTGTTGCACACGCATTCTAAGTATAGTGAACCTATTCACCACCTATATTTTCAAAGATCGAAACGCTGGAAACCAGCACAGACGAAAGTTTAGCTTGGTTTTTAGCTAGTTTAGTCTCTAAACCGATCAAACACAGTTGATAGTTGCAACTACGAAATTAAAACACCGAACCACTAACTGGTATTCACAATATGTACTCGCATCCAAATCTTTACGTAGGATGTTGTTCAGTTATATTTGGATATCAGGTATTGGGTCGGGGCTTTTTTAATTTCAGTTCAATATCAATGATTTTGATATGATTTTTAATTAGTTTGATAGTTGTTTTAGAATTCTAACCAAGTCTAAACTTTCCGTGCTATGTGGTTTACGGTTTCGATTCTTTGGCATAATGCTAAATAGGTTTATATATTTAAATATGTGCGATACTTGAAATGTTCATATATTGACTAGTTATCTTACACCCATATTATTGCCAGAGACTCTTTGCCAGACTACTTGACTGAGGACTCTCGACAACTCACACTCGAACTCTGGGAACATATGAGTTCTGCCTGAAAACGCACAAACCTTTCAATTATGACTGCACAGTAGAAAGCAACTATTGGACATGATGGAAAGAGAAAGAACTCGACCGAAGTGTAATCATGTTTATCCATTTTCTCTCACGAAGAGACTTCCTCGTCTTGACTATGACACTAATGCAATATCGACAATGGCGAACTAGAGTAGCTGCAGATTGACCGCGATTTCAGTCCAAAAGAAAATAGAGACTCCTTGATGCGAGATGGGAAGCCCCTCTATCTAGATCTATTATCGTACGATTTGCCTCTTTACTTAGTTATCTCATCTGTCATGTCTACAGCTCTCTCATGTATCTCATCATGCTCCCATTTCCCTCTTTTATTAGTTGCTTATGGTTGTATCATGGCCTATAAGACACTTCTTGTAGCATAATTTTTCTCTATAGGAGAAACTGAACGCTTCCGCTTGCATTTATCCCTGGTTCACGCCATTCTCAATACACTCTGCTGCATACTCTGCATTATACTACTTTGAATTAATGCTCACATCAGATCTTTGCATATTACTTGGCCATAAGGCCCTTATTGAGTCCATTCTTAATAGTTCTGCCTCATGCTAGCAGATGGCATAATAACTCAATATCCGAACGCCGAACACCGGCCGATCGCGAAGTAAGTGGTTCGGTTCGGGTTCGGATAGTGTCAAATACTCGATCGGTTTTCATTCTTCTAAATTTTCGGATAACCGAACCCGATCGGTTATTATCCGATACCCGAACCCACCCGAACATAACCGAAAGTATATTGTCCTTACCTAGGCCTTACCTTTTATGATATTCCCTTTCACCAAAATCAAGTCTGCAATCTCGTAATCTTCAGAAACGGTTTAGTATTCCCCAAAATATAGATTGTCAGATCCTTTAATATATTCTTAAGTAACTAAGATTAAATATTTTACGTTAATAAACTGGAAAAACCTAAAGACTCTTCCCTGGTTCATCTTCTTACTCTGCTACATCGATAAAACCATCAGAGGTAACTAATTTTCAATTACTTTTGTTTGGACTGATTTTGTTTTTATATTATTTCTTTGATGATTAAAAATTTGATTCTGTTTGTACGAAGCTTAGAATCAGTAAATCTTTGTTTGTATTTGCAACTTTTTTCTCGCCATCACATGGTGATGGCCACTTACCTTTATTGTTTTGATCTGTAGTATATATATATAATCCTTGTTTTTATTTGCCACAAAACTAAAGCATTCACTTGACCCGTATGATATTATTCATGTTTGCAACATTTTTTAATTTTTTGTAGCCTTTAACAGATCATAACTTAGCAATGGAGATCTTAATTTCTTTGTGTTTTAATATTAACAGATGGGTTCATCATCATCTCCCTTTCAAGATAACATAAGCTTACATGGAGATGAAGATGAAAATGAGTTCATGACTCAAGATACTGATCATAGAGGGAAAAGGAAGCAGTCTGATTCAAATGAAAATAATAATGAAGCAAAAGCAAGTAGAGCCAAACGTGTACTTCCTACAAGGTCAGAAGTGTGGAGTCATTTCAAAAGACTACAAGACAATAGGGACAAATGCATATGCAATTACTGTATGAAGCATTTTGCATGTCCAACAAAGTCTGGAACAACAAACTTGCGTACTCATCTTCAGAGTTGTAAGCAGTACAAGGCATGGGAAGATAGTCAAAAACATGGGCAAAGCCAGCATGTCATAAATAAAGAAGGTGGTCAGAAGAGTGCCAAAGTTCCAGAGGCTGTTTTTTGGGAAGCAACAAATGAATTGATCGTACTTTCAGAGTTGCCACTCTCTTTACAGAGAGTGTAGGATGGAAACACTTCTGTGATAAGGTAAGGAATTACTAAAAAATTGTAATGCATTTTTTATTCAGTTTACAAGTAATATATATATGTGATTTGTGTTTAGATGAACTTGGATGACCCTCAAGCACAAAGGACAGTGACAAGAAAAATTGTGAAAATGTATATTAAGAAAAAGGCTGCTCTTAAACAATGGTTTAAATCTAATAAGCAAAGAGTGTCATTGACCACAGACATTTGGACAGCAAAAGTAACAGGTAATGTTTCTCAGTCACCAAAACAATGATGATTATATGTTTTTAATTTTTATTAATGGTTTTGCCAGGTTGTAGTTATATGGTTATTACAGCCCATTACATCGATGCTTATTGGCGCTTAAAGAAATTGATCATCGGGTTCAAGTATGTCACCGATCACAAAGCTAAAACCATCTCATCTACCCTTTTAGAATGCCTAGGCTGAGTGGGGAATAGAAAATGTTTTTTTGTGTGACAGTCGACAATGCTACAGCCAACAGCAATGGTTTGATGCATTTTGAACATAATTTCTCTCTCTCTCGGACGAAGCATTGGTCATGAAAGGGGAGTTTATGCATTTGAGGTGTGCTGGTCACATAATTAATTTGATTGTGAAGGACGGATTAGCTAAAGTAGATGAAAGTATTACTGCAATCCGCAATGCTATTGCCTATGTTAGATCATGACCAATTAGGCAGCAAACTTTTGAAGTAAAGGTAGACTCTGGTAAGATGAAAAGAGGAAGCTTGCCACTAGATGTTCCTACTAGGTGGAATTCCACATACTTGATGATGCAAAGGGCACTTAAGTTTATGGTTGCATTTGATTAAGATGGGTTTGGAGGACAAACCGTACAATGATCATTTCATGGAGTTTGAAAAGGTAAAAAGAGAGTTCGACCTCCTACCATGGATGATTGGCGTGCAGTTGAAAGGTTAGAGAAGTTTCTCATTATTTTTTACAACTCCACCTTAATAGTCTCAGCTTCTACAACTCTAAATGCCCACAAGTGTTATAGTGAGATAGTTAACATCGCATCAAACTTGAAGCTGATTTGGTAGTAGCTATGATACTCAGTTAAAGGTCAAAGCTGAAGAGATGTGTAGGAAGTTTGAGAAGTATTGGGATGGGTTGAAAAATATAAACCAAGATTTTGATCGTGGCTAGTATCTTTGATCCTTCTAGAAAGATGAAATTTACAAAGATGTGTTTTGAGGAGCTTTATGGGGAAGATACTATTGAGGCTAAGCCTGCTCCACGATTCCAGTTATGGTTATTATGAGTGACTTATTTACTGAGTATAGTGAGAGGAATCGTAAGCATGCAGAAGCAAGAAGGGAAGCATCTTCGTCTCAGTATCAGTCTTATCAAATCTTCACAGTCTACTCAAGAGCAGTCAACAGACATTGTTGAAGATGAAATCTGCTATAATAGAATAGAGAGAAGGTACAAAAATATGTTGAAGGAGATCAGAGTGAAGACTTAAACGAAGTTAGATGCTTACCTTAAAGCTGATGTTGAGGTACCTAACATGATGTTGGGAACAGAATATGATGTGCTTTCTTGGTGGAAAGTCAACAGTGGCAAGTATCCAATCTTTCACAAATTGCTCGAGATGTATTCGCTATGCAAGTTTCATTAGTTGCATCGGAAAGTGCTTTCAGCACTGCTGGCAGAATAATAGAACCATACAGGAGTTGTTTTGACTCATTACATGGTCGAGGTTTTGATGTGTACAGAGCAGTGGCTGAAACAAGACCTTAAACTTGAATCAAAGATTCTAACAAATACTCAAATACTTGCAGAAGTTGAAGCAGAAGATAAGCTTCACAGAGGGTTTGTATATTTCTATTTTGTGCTTTATTTTCCCTTGTATATAAGTTAAAACCTTTTTATTGTTTTAATTAAATTTGCAGAAGTATGAAACCTGCTACACCATCATGAATGAATAAAAACAAAGCAATTATTGCTCGGGTTTGAAAGTATACAAAAGTTAATAAATTTGTTACTAACTTGTGCTTATTCTTCACTTTTATAACTCGAATCTGTTTTTTTTTAATTACAGTGTGATGGATACTACCTATGATTGGAATTGGAAAGAAATTCTTTTAGATTGTTTGGGTTTCTAGAAATCTGTTGAGTTTCTCACTATGTTTTTGACGAATTATTGTTGTTTTTTCCTATTTTATGTGTGTTTTAGACTTTTTATATATCATAATGATTGAAGACAAAACAGAAATGGCCATATTCATTTTTTTTTATGTATGGAGATTTGATAAAACCGAAATACCCGAACCCGAAGTGAAATAACCCGACCACCCGATCCGAAATGAAAAATACCCGAACGGTTTTATACTCCTATACCGCAAAATACCCGAATATCCGAAATACCGCGATCCGAACCCGAATGGTTAACCGAACGCCCAGGCCTAGACTTTCTATCAACCTATTGTATATTCTCTCTTGACCTCAAAACACAAGCGCATAACATCTTCAATCTTATTCCAACACATACTCATAAAATCTTACAAAATGTAAATTGTGGTAGTGAGTACAAAATCAACACATGTTATCTCTTACAATAGAGTGTTTAGGACAAATGCGATGTAACAGATGGATCACATCCAATGATCTACTTAAAGATAAATGGTAATTACTCACAAACAGAATGAAAGCGACAAATAGATCATACACAAGACCTAAGAATGAAATGAAGAAAGCTATTGAAAACAACTATCGTACGAAATGAAGTAAAGGAAGCATCGTATTAATGCTATCTTTGCTTAATGTCTTTTCCACAACATGTTTTCTGTAATTTTTGTCTCATTAATTAGTTACAATGATTTTGAAATCAATAATTTTTTTAACGTTGATTGTAATTATTAAGCCCTTTAGGCTAAGAGTTCGAACATTGAGAACTAGCAAAACAAAATAACGAAATCGATACACTAGTAGGGAATCCAAAGTAAACCTAACACAATAAATACTATTGCAAATGGAATAACTAAAAATTTTTCTTATAAAAAGCTCCATATTTGCTTTTGGAATAGATGAATCTCAAGGGAAATGATATATATTAATAAAAAACACCACGCTTCTAACTGAGTAGCACAATAGCCACTCTCTTTTTATTACTCCAGGAGGAAGCCACCGAGATAAGAAACGCTTACTTTATGCGCTATTGAAATAACAAGTCAAAAGATATTATCATTCCAATAAGAATTTCTTGCTGCTTTTCGAATAACCATAGTTTGCAAGCAAAACTCCATCAACATCAAATGAAAAACCATCAATAATTGAAAACCGAAGACCTGTCACCACCATCCGAATAGATCGGCCAGTTACACTTTTCTTTCTTTTTTTTCATCGAAATCTCTCCATATAATGATATTGAGTTTACATAATCCTTGGTGTAACAGAGAGGTTATGGATCTAGGAACATAAAAATGATAATACAAGTCTCCTCTCCTTGGTATGACAGTTTTGAAAACATTTACAGCAAATTCATTTCCGGATCGTTGTATCCACTTAAATCAACTCTTTGATTTTTTACTCCAACCATCTCGGCCTCACGAACCAATTAAAACACGCCGAAATGTAGAGTGTGCGAAGTTTAGTATATCCCATCATTTCTATATCAAACCTTCAAAAATTACCTTCGTTCTAACCCACGAATCCACATTGCTGCATAACCACAAAATGAGTGCATTAAATTCGGCCTCCAATGCTGATGAAAACAACGACTCCTTTTGCCTGACCTGCACCTTGATAAACTCCATGTTCCTCTGTAATACCACACCCCATTGTACATTTGAATGATATAGGAATAATGAAAGCATCAAAAATACATTTCTTCCAGCCTTGTTCTTGGTCTTGCCATGTACAAATCTGTGAACACTTGTTGTGTATCTGTAGATAGTTTGTTCTAGACTTCGTATCTTTGCCCATTCAAGCGAGTCTGTCTTGCCTATGCCAAAGTTTCCACCACTGCAAGCCACAGATTTGGAAGATTAAATGTCTTTCTGCTCTTCCAAATTCTCCTAAGATACCGATAGTAGGTCTTTAAAGTGTGGCACCGCGTGAAAATAATTACAGGAATAAGCAGAAATCTATTTTTTCCCTCCAGCGTAGATGAACATTTGTAATAATTGTATTCGCAATACCTGAAGCGCACGCCAATCGTTGAGCATATGGACATTCAAAGAATAATGAAGCTCTGTTTTCAGCACGCAGCACAACATCTTTTGCATTGTATCGTGCTTGAAGTACATATGTCTTCGTTTAAAGATTACTTCGAATGGCAAGCGAACTGCGATAAGGAGTCTCCATATAAAATGATCAGTTTTAGGCGGTATCCTTGGCATTTGCCAAATCTTCCCGCTTGAGAATTGATCAACCCATGTTGGTCGTATCTGAGTTTGAGAGGGTAAATTGTGTGCTTAACGCAGTAAACCAGACTTTACTGAATAGATGCCGTCTTTCAGTATAATGGCCAGCCAAGTAGTCTAACTCCGCCTTAGAAGCAGATTTTTGTAGAAAGTTTCCTTGGAAGGTCTTCATCAATTAACAGCTTTCTCTGAGTTTTGTTGATATTCACCAAATACAATCACTTCGCATATAACTACTCACACATTTTCAGACTTGTAAGATCATCTTTTGCTTCGTGGTGGTCCTTGGCGGGTGATCTGCAATCCATGGATCACCGCACATACTAATCTTGTAACCATTACCCTAAAGTATAGCGCATGCCCTGTTGAGGAAGATGCTTCTACCTGTAATAACGATTTCCAATGCAGTAGGATGATTTCCCTTTTTTGTTGAGCTGAGAATATACTAACAAGTTGGGAAAATACTGGCCTTCAAAAGTCTAGCCAGTAACTCGCTGGGTTGTTGTAATATTCGCCTAAACTTGTTTGCTCAACAACGCCTGATAAAGACTCTCAAGGTCCGCGAAATCCCAACCTCCTTCCCTCCTTTGAACACATAATCGCTTCCAATTTGAGCGCAGTGCATCCCTTTAGTAAAACCCTGATCCGCCGCACACAAAAATTGTGCCAAGCAAGTGGTTTATACTCCTCGCATTAAGTTTAGGTAATCTAGAAGATATTCTTGGAGAAAATATCGGCAAGAGCTAAAAGCCAACAGATTTAAGCGTAATTTCTTTACCGCCATGTTGAGAAAGGACTTTCTATTCCATCCTTGGGTTGCAGGCTTTACCTTATGCAATATATATGGCAAACATTTCACCTTTCTTCTTATTAATACTGCTCTGGCAATCCAAGGTATTTCCTATTTTCCACGCCTCATTATGAATCCCGAAGTACTTCTCATCCTGTCTAACAGTTGCTGAACACTTTATTGCCAAAAGTAATCGAAGAACTTACGTAAATTCCACTGCCTGACGCCGATACCTTTTCATACAAATGCAGATCTGCTTCAGTTTCTGTCCCAGCCGCTTAGGATTAGCTAAGTAAAAAATAATGAATCATCGGCGATAACAAATGATTAACCACAGGAGCTTGCAAAGGCCACTTTCACTCCGAGTAATGATCTTTCACTCATAGCTTTATACATCAAATGAGAAGAGGCACTTCCGCACATAGAATGAGCCAAAATAAGGTGACAAAGGGTCAACCTTGTCGTAGGCCACGCTGAGGTATATTCTCCTTCTGGAAACACCAATTAATCAATACCGAGAACCTGACAAGTGGAGACACATAACATGATCGCATTCGTAATCCCAACTTTGTATGGATAACCCTTCTTTATTCATAGTTTCCTCCAAGAATCCCCACTCCAACCGGTCATAAGCCTTCGTAATATCAGTTTTAACAACCAATTAAGATATCTATGCCTTCCTGGTATGAAAGCTGCTTGATTCTGCAGTAATAAATATTGTTTTAGTGCTTCTTCAGCCGATAACTCAAAATCTTGGAATAACCCTTATAGAATAACATTACACACAGCAATAGGTCTATACTGGGCTGCCATGCCTGTGAGAGGAAATACTTTTTGGTATTAACAGATATTAGTCCTGATTCAGATGCTGCATCAAACTCCTCATCTGTAAGACCCGTGTTATTTCCGACATGAGCTCATGTTTCACGTCGCTCATCCGAGTTCGAGTGTGGTGATAGACAATAAGGCAATAAAGGCCATGCAGGACCTGGATGCCTTAATGTGGTCCGAGTTTCAAAGATATGCTGTCTGAACACATGCACTTCACTAATATTACGATAAGATCCTCATTGTCATTTCACGTTTGAGTAACTTTTTGAGGAAAGCCCTGAAACACAGATTCAAATCGTGCACTTGCAATCGTTTTGAGAGGAGAAGGAGATTATTGAAGTACCTCTCTACGACGATAGCAATATTTTTGTTGACCTCTATTTACACCCCTCCTCGTCGCCCGGCATCATCTTGTATAGAAGTAATTAGTGTTTTTAATCGTTTCTCGCGCTCGTGAGAATGAATGAAAAATTTAGTATTTCTGTCCCCTGCTCGTAACCACATAACTCCTGCTTTTTTGCTTTCCAAAATATCTCTTCTTCTAAGTAAGCTTGATCTAACTCCGCTCGGATGGTGTTAACCTTTTCTGTAGTAGAAGTTACGGAACATATCTCTTTGTCCAAACGGCGTCGAAGTAATTTTATTCTCTCCTCCGTATTACTCCTGTTGTTTTTCTTCCATAGTGCAATGTGTTGTCTACATCTGCTTAATCCTCTTGTGTCAAAGAATATTGAGAAAAACGGGCCTGACCCGTTCCTTCCCAGCCACGTCTTACCGACGCTCGAAAACCGTCTTTATTAGCCATACGGCTATCATAACAAAACCTTCTTCGTAGCTGTTCTTTCTCTGCAGAACATAGTAATCAAAGGCCTATGATCAGATTCTCCAAGTTCAAGGAAAATTGCCTTAAGATGCAGGATACTCGGAAAACCACTTAGAATTAGACATAACTCTATCCAAACAAACATTTTAGAGGCCATTCTTTCTCCTTCCCACCCAAGAGAATCTGTCTCCCACTGTAGTAGATCCGTGAAGTCACAGTGAGTCTCACCATCGTTCTAAACGTAGTAAAAGAAGCCTCAGGCCTCCACTTTACCTCCATCCTTTTCATGATTCCCTAAAATTTCATTGAAGTCACGCAAAATTAACCAGGAATCATCTTTTCTGTTAAACAGCCCACCTTTCCAATCTTTCCATGTGTGATGTCTCAAGCTTGGATTGGGATGTCCATAGACAAAAGTGTAGTAAAACCAACTTCCATTGAAATGAACTTTACCAATCGATTAAATTAGAAGACTGAAACAAAAACTTGTAATTGAAACATGCGATTTCCAGTAGATAACTAAGCCACCACTGAGGCCCTATTGGCGGAACAGAAAATATAATTCAAACATTCTAGACTGAACTCCCACATTCTCGAATGAAATCATCCTGCTGCTTTGTTTTCGGATAGGCATATAATGTCCAGGAGATACTTCCGATTTGTCTCCTTTAGGCGTCGAACCGTCGAGTCATTGCCTAGACCTCGACAGTTCCAACATGATGTCTTCATGGGGGAAGAGGTGGTTCTGGGCGCCACCGCGCCTCCCAATACATTGGTACCCTCCTCAGATGGCCTTCATGTCCACTCAAACAGTACCCTCCTCAACCGGTGTCTCAGTCATGAAACTGATACATGTGCTGGATTCACCCCTCGCACGCTTGTTGAGCTTAGTTGTGTTGATTGGTCATTGTATGATTCCCAATTCCTCCTCTTGAGCGGTGTTGTAGCACTCTTGAGACCAAGCAGATCATTTGTTTATGTCATCACCTTCATCGCATTACTCCATACTTCATCCTCCTCTACCTCCTCTTCCATCTCAGCAATATTGTTGTCGTAGGCTTCCTGATTAACTGGCTCCGTAACATTGCGATTTTGTCTGTTCTTCTTCTTCTTTCAATTTCCTCAATAAGCACTCTCTTGGTTTGGGGACTGGAATATCATCATCCCCATCATTTCCACTGTCGGTTTCCTCATCCTGTCTAGAGCCTCCATTGGTGATCAAACACGCCCCAGAGTCATGTGTAAGCAAACCGCATGTCTCACAAAATCCTCGAAGGCGTTCATACTGGAACCTTAATAGTGTATTAAACTCCCACAGAGAATTGAAAATTTCTCTGGAAACGCAGTGGATGCGAAAACATTCCAGCTAAGCCTGACACGTACAAATTCAAGCCGCTGACCATTTTTCTTCATTATACTACCATCTGAATGTATTGTTGCCCCATTGATCTTGCTTATGGTAGAATGACTTTCCCGATTCATATATTGGAAAGGAAATGCCTCGAATTTGGATCCAGAAAGGGATGAAATTCAGGAGATCCAAATCCATCAAAGGAGTCCAGCGTTGTAGTACGCAACATCCTATCAGCAAAAAGCCCATGGTCCGCGCCGTAACACTGTATCCATAGCCTCTTCCGTGGGAAGACAAATTGAAACCTCCGACCTTCTACAATACGACCCCGAACAATACCTTCAAAACCCCAATTACGCGGCATAGAGGACACAATCGCTCTTAAATTTTGCCGGCGTGGCATAACTGGCCTTCCGATCAAGATGAAACGATTTTCCGCCTCCGGCTTGACGGACCCACTTCAGTAGGAAGAACAACTGGATCATCATTGATACCTAAATCAATTTTTTGGAGGGCACGCCGTATGTTATCCGTCATTGCGGCCAAGAAAAGAAAAATCTCCACAGAAATATAGAAGGTGAACAAGAATTATGGGGAAGATATGAATGAAATCAGATCTATCCTTGCACTTCTTATATAGAAGAGGAAATAACTCCCCTTCATCCACTTCATCACGATGCAAGATGCCCATCGTGGAGATAACAACATCGTTGGGTCGTTCCGAAACAGAAACTGCTCCGATGTTCCAAAAACCATCATCAACCACTCTAACAGTGGCGAGAAATCGGAAGAAACTTAACCGTTGAATTTTTGCTTTTTTTGTCGCCTTTTCATTTTTTTAAAGTATGATTATATTTTGTGGCCAGTTACTTTTTCAGAACGATTTAATTGAAACGGAATTTTTTTCTTTCCAAATCAATTGAAAGAAACATAGAGAAGAACAATAAAAAGCTTTGCCAAATTAAAATAAATTGTATTAAAAAAAATGACCAGAAACAAAGCAAATTAAAAAAAGAGAAGCAAAATGAATTAAACAAGCCGATGTGGAAGCTATAGAAACCTCCGACCATCGGCTTAAAACTATTTAAAATATCTGTTTTTCTCTCTGAATGCTAGGGATTTTCAAATATCAGTTGTAGATATGTGTTTTCATGTGTCCATTAAAAAAATGCATTTCACCGTGATTGCATTGTTTTGGTTCGGTTCACATTAAACTCCACACTCTACCAGCATACAAATTAGGAACCAAATCAACCGTTGGAGAAATAGAAGACGAAGCGGTTTCTCACAAGAAACCATCATTTTTCATTACGCGTCTCCCAGAGAGACAGAGAGTACGACTTCAGAGAGAAATGGAGCACGCGATGTTCATGGCTTGTGTACTCGCCGGAACCATCCTGGGAGTGTTTAACGAAGTGGGCGGACTCGAGAATATTGTCCAAATCAAAGCTAGAGAAGTGCGAGAGAAGAACAAACGATTCAGGGAATCTGCAATTGCACAACTAAAATCGTCTTAATCTCGCTGTCCCAGTGGTTCCGTAAGCTTTTTTTATTCTCAGCCTATTTTCGTTCTTTGTATGTATTCAACAACGTGTACTTGGTTTCTTGACGAATAAGAGCGGAGGAGAGGCTTCGATTGTAGCGGAGATCGTCGAGGTTGAGATAACTCGAGTACCAACATGCAAACCGTAAGGATCCCGCCGGTCCATACTGTGAACAAATCAGCAGCATATGCTCTCTATGATCTAACTTATATTAGGGTATGTGCCTAGTTATGTTTTTATTATCAAAAGTAATTTATGGGTTTGGTTTGAACTAGATGATCATTAATATTATGAGTATTGTAATATTAATTGGTTCAGGATGTGCCCTTATAAACCTCAAGAGTTTCACGTTAACGACTCGAAAGTGTGAGCCAGAAGCTGGACCAGATATTGTAGAAATATGCGAGAGGTAAGAATCTTTTTGTTTTTTTCGTTTCTTTTCTTTGTATATGTTTCTTTCTTGTGTTAGCTTAACGGTAATACTTATGTGGAACAGGTTTGCGTGATGAAAAAGGCAACGTTCTGGTTCAGACACAGCCAGTATGCTGTCCATGTGGTCCGCACAGAAAGATTTGCCTTCATCTTGTGGAGATATCTGTACGTGCTTCTGCTTTGCTTTAACATTACACACTCTCTTGTACCTTTTGAAGATATTTAGAATTCTTATTTTTTTCTTCACTGACGTGTTGATTAGTTGAGAAGTTGATAAAAGGGAAAGCAAACACTGCACATTGCTTCGTTTCCCAGGTGACTGGTACGTACACATCCTCCTCACATGTTTGCTTCTTGAACTTTAGCGCCTTTTGATTGATGTCTCTCCTATCATAGGTTCCACGTTTTCAGCATGGACAACGGTCTCTAGGGTTTTAGCGTGCGTGTGGAGTTGAAGACAGGAACTAGAGTTTCAGTATGTGTGGCTTTATTTGTTCCGAGTTGTTCAGTCTTTCATGATTCTATTTTAATTGCAGGAAGTGATCATTGGTCCTGAAAATAGGACAGCAACTGCAAATGATAATTTCCTCAAGGTTAACCTCAATAGGAGACTTGCTGGTTACACAAGCATTCCTTCTTTCGAAGACTTCTATCTTGTAATCCCAAGAGAGGCGGCTTGTGGAGGGACAACCGAGGGAGCTTAGGTGGAAAACTACTCAATGTGGATGCTTCTTGAGAGAGTGAGATTTACATTTGGATGGCATAGAGTGTATAAGATTGGTGTTGGCTATGAAGCTTTCAACAACCAACCAAGTTTCTGCTCTGCACCATACTGAGTTGCTTGCCATAATCAGCTATGGAACTTCGCGTGAGGTCAGTCATTGATACTTTGTATAACATCTTACTGCGTTCATCGATAACAAGTTTTATTCAGGCAGATGTGAACCGGATTAACAGACACCAACTTCCCATATATGGACTAGAAGGAAGATATGAGAGGATTAATCAACATCCAGTTATATGTTTTCACATCTTCATAGTTTCTGTATCAGTTGAAACATTAAGATTTTGTGGTTGGCTTATCAGATTGTTTTTCTTTATATGATACAGAACGCAGGGCCTCATCGTTCTCTATGGAGTCACCGAAACACTCAACACAAATCTAATGATTGAACTAAGAAGCTGATGATATTGAATATGTTTTCCAGAAGTAAATTTTAAAAAAAAAATAAAAAATCTTCCAACGTTTTTCTTCTGATTAATTCGTTTTATGTGGTTGTAGGAGCCCTGGTAAGATCATAAACATTTGTTAATACCGACATTCGAGGACACTTTTCCAATTTGGAGTTGCTGCAGTCACAACCAAGAATACTGGTGAAGTAGAAGCTTCATATAGGCTTAACGGTTAACACTCGTTAAAAAAAAAGCTGAATCTTATCTGCTAGTTTTTGATGGCTTGAAGGTTTCCATGGTTATATTAATAATCACAACTCGTTTCCTCCTTTGCAGTTTTGATTGCTCTAAAGGTGTAGCTTTCGTTGAGGTAATTAAACTAACTGCTTATATAGTTAAATCTCGTAAGAAGGAGTATTGTTTAGAGAATGATGCAAAATGATCTTCTTCCAGGAGCAATTCTTCATTATAAAACCAAAAGAGGTTACACTCGATCTTTTAACAGCTGTACCCTACGAAAGATCAGGCTGCCAAAATATATATGCACAGGTGATGATTCTACTTACACCATTACAAGTCTTCTCTTACAGTTCCATGATTCTTCGCATAACAAAATGCTCTGGTTTCTTTCTCTCTGTGTGTAGCCATCCTTAAGGATTCACAGTTCAGCGAGTGGACAGGCAGAGTGTCAGTTTAGCACGACAGCTACCATCCTAGACAACGGAACTCAGGTTTGTTTTTTGTTCCATTCTTGATTAATATCAGATCATTGAGTGACAAAAAGTAATTTTTTTTTTTTTTAAAACCTGCAGGTTACTAATCCATTTCAAATTCCAGAGACTAATCCTAAAGGTTTCTTTTGAGTCGATTAGGCTAATATGGACAAAACTAGTGAATGGTTTGGTCGATTTCATCATCAGGAGACACTTGCAGGTTACACACTTTTTTTGCTAAAATTCTTCTCTTGACTTTCCTTTTCTTGAAAGTAAATCAATTCAATAAACTGTGGCCAGAAACAAATGCTCGAGTTTCTTCGACTTCAGCTGCCACATTCAGTACGTTTGCTTAAGCTGGATGGTTATGTTCGGCCTCCTCCTCGCTTCTCTTCCCAACCAGTAAGCGTTTCAAACCCACAATATTATTATAGTTTATAACCACGAAAGAACTAACAGTTTTGTTTAATATATAAACCTCACAGCTTGTGTCCTTGTCTGGCTCTTGCATCAAAAGGGACTCTTTGATCCCATTATACGATTGGTACGAAGATCATTTTGATTCAGATCATCATAGATTAGTACACACTAGAGAACACGTTGTAAACCACCGCCATCATCATCGTCCTCACCCTCACCAACTTCGCCATGGTGTCAAAACGCAATAACATCATCGCAGGACACGACAGAGACACAAACACCATCATCATCATGGGCAGGACGACGACGTTTTGCAGAAGATGCTTGAACGTCCTGACCACAACGAGTCTCACTTTACCAACAACTTCACCGAGTCCATAAAAATGGCAAGCATAAGCAGCATAGGCGCGGAGGCAAACACGGGATCGTCATGCCACTTGATGTGCACGCTGACAGACGTAGGAGGGAAAGGCTAAAGGAGGAATATTTAAAAGAAAAAAAAACGCTATTGGCATGTGGGAAGAAATTACATTTTGTATTTGGACATAACTGGTGATGTGTATGAGTGATTATTGTATTTGTAAAATTAGTAGCTACAATTGATTATTAGCCAACTACAGTTGATTATTAGTTTGCTTGGCTAAAGTTATGAAGCATCAGTATTATACTTTATGCACCAGATTTTATATCCATTTTAAGAGCATCAAGTATTAATGGTTTATGGAAAACTTTTGTTTTCATATTTTAAAGTTTAGGGTAGCGGAATTAAACCGAACCAGTCTCGCTCGAGGTCAACTAGAAATTTTGGTTTTTGATTCAAGTTTGGTTCTGCTGATATACTTTTGTAAGAAAATGGTTTTGATTTGGTTTTGGTAATCTATTACTTCAATTAATTTTTCTTATAAAAATTATAATCAAATTATATCAAAACCAATAAAAACTATATCTAATGTCGAATCAAAACAATTCTAAATAATAAATGAATTAACCAAAACTACCATATAGAATTAAATTTTAAATTCAAAAATTTTAAGTCTACAAGAGCACCTCCAAAAAGAAAGTTCTAGCTTCAGAGTTTTCAATACATAAATGTATATATTTATATTAATATTTAATTGCTGAAGTTCTCTTAAATTACGGAAATCTAACTCAAAATTCTTTGTAGGGAAACTTTAGTTTCCCATAAAAATTAAGAACCCAACAGTTAAATACTAATATTAAGAACAAAACTTAGGTTCACCCCTAGGATGAACCTTTAAATTCACCTCACATTAAATTACCATCAAAGTAACACGTAGATTAATGAATAAAAATTATTAAATATATTTTTAAAAATTAAAATAACTTAAAAAATTAATAATTAAAAAATCAAATCCTAGATCTATATCTACAGACCTTTTGACTCTAACCCACATCCTAGAACCTTCACACTCCTAAATCTTAAACTCTAAAACCTAAATCTAGACACTACCTATACCCTATACCTATACCTACACGCCAAAACTCTATATCCTACTAAATCTCAAACTAAATTTAGACTGAACCCAAACCCTAAATTCTAAAACTCTGAATTCTCTCAAACTCTAAACCCTAATCTTAAATCGTAATCCAAAATTCAATTGTAAACCACGAATTCAAATCCTAACGCCTAACTCAACACGATCTAATCTTAACGCCAAATCCTATGAGCGGCTTGGGTAGGCGTTGATTAGAATTAGTAGGTCTAGGATTGGATTAGCATTTAGGATTTGGTTTCAGGGTTCACGAAATTTGGGTTTTAGGGTCTACGGTTAAGATTTTCGGTCTAGGGTTTGATTTTTGATTTTCTTTTCCCTAAAAAAAATTAATTTTAAGCTATTTTATATTTCCTAAAAAATATTTAATAATTTATTCATTAATCTACGTGGCACTTTTAATTGGATTAGAAGGAATTGCATTTAAAGTATTCACGTCTAGGGAGTGAAACTAGAATTCTTGTTCTAATATTAATGTATAATCGTGTGTGTATATATATATATATATCTACTAGTTTTGAGAACTTTGTGACTAGAACCCGCCCACAAATTTGGATATATATAATATATATATATATATATATTTTTGAGACTTTGGTGAACTAGAACCCAATTGGGATATCTAACCCACTTCTAAACGGAATCCAGGATCCAGATTGTTCTGTTTAATCTGACATTTTTCATTTTGTAAAAACCAACCTGAAGAAAAAGTCAACTTCCGGACTGACTAACCAGTATAAACTAAATACTGAATACGTACGTCTATGCTAAACTATAGTATAAAACTGGGTCCTACTTGAATGGTTAAATATGATCAAAAATAGGATGGGGGATATGGTTTCAGTTTAGCTAATTCGCTTTTGTCAAAACTTTCTAAACTCACGGGGATGGTATCAAGTTTGATTTATGTTGAGTTAGTGTATTTCTCAGACTTGGCTTTGACATTTGGGTTTCAGTTAAAGAAAAACCAAAACACAAGCAAAAAATATATTGTCACCCATTAATATACTGACAAAATACTCATAAAATTATGGTGAAAATTTGTAACTAATACAATACATAGTCTTATATAAAAAGATAAAAATAAATTATATTAATATCATTAGTATAGTTAAGATTTAGCGCAAGTTAATTAGTTAAATGAAAAAGGAAAATCTCGAACTTGAAAAGGAACAGATGAGAGAAAAAGGAAACCTATAATAAGAAGAAGGTAACCGCGTAAATGCGAAAAAGAGGAAATAAAACACACAAATATGAAATAGTGAGTTTACTTCTCCACTCTAATAGAAGTTGTCCAGTTTTAACTACTTCTATTCTCTTTAACTCTCTCGTCATCTCTGTTCGTCTCTAAAAGCAGCGAGATCCAATTTATTAGCTCATCAATCTTTCTTCAAGACGAGGATCATGGTGCTGCTTTGCATATTGCGATGTATGAACCTGACGTCTTTCATCGTCCGCTTCTATCCCAGTCTTCAACCGACACTCAATACCACGGCAAACGCCTACTTGTCTTCGATTTCGTATGGTTTACAGGCGAGCCCCCGAACCGGATTCAGATCGAGCGAAGCATCTTGATGACCTCTGTGTCGACTATAGAAACTAGCAGTCGTTCGTCAACTCCCCAAAAACGCAGTGCGAGTTGTCGCGAATACGAGATTGGCTCATCGGGCTTGGCGACAGGAGCAGATAAAGGCACGTCTTTCAGATTCTTGAGATGATCCAAGTCCCTTCGTACTGCTGACATCCTCCACACGTTAACATTTTGATATCTGGATTTAGAAGACGGCGATGGCAAGATCTGATTCGGCCGGAGAATTGGAGAGATACTAGTAGACGATTGATGTTATGCGTACCGAGATTTCCCGGTGATCACGACGATGTTGATCTTCAACTCTGGCTATGAGGCGGTTGACAGAGGCATATCGGAGACGTGGTTGTTACGGAACGACCAAGCGCTGTGTAATGTGTTTGTTATGTCGATGACTTATGTTCGCAGAGAGTTTTGTTTTATTGTTTAAAAAAGTTGTGTAATTGAAGCCTAATTTTGATTTGCATGTGTTTTATCTTGTTTCTCTTTTTTCAGTATGAAGGTCAAATACAATTCAGTACAAGCTTTCTTATGAAAGCACTTTTGTAAAAAGAGAGCTTATCCGCATTCTGTTTCTTTGATATCCTCTCTTAGGATGCAGGCAAGTTTTGTTCAATGTAAATCGAAAAAGAAGAAGGACAAGACAGTTTTACAAAATCCAGAAAAAGACTAATCAATATTCACAAATAGTCTAACACGGTCACTTAGGCAAGATTGTAGCCTGCTTTTATCAAAAGAGTAGGATGCACAAACGCTTGCGTTTGTCACCACATGAGAAGCAGAGATTGTTTCCTCATCATGGGAAATTAGTTTCTCAACTCAGAGTTATAAAGAACTGAAGAAGGTTGTGAAACCATCAATCCCATTGCAAAGAGACCAGTTTATACAGCACTGGCTTCTGCTTGCCGCATGTAAATATGAGAAAGAGCTCTCGTTTTCTCTTTTCCAAGAAAGTGGAAGATGGGTGAAAGGAATACAAGTAGCGACTCTTCCTATCGTAAAGGAATATAATCGATCATTGTGATAGACCAAGCTCAGTGGCGGAGCTACCACCATTACAAGACCCCTATAATTTTTTAATCAATTTTTACTTGTATGTTAAGAAATAATTTGGTAGAGTGTTAGGCCATCTTTAACCCGGTTCTCTTATTATGGGATTCTTAATACCTCTTTTACATTTTTCCGGATAAGAGACGTCTCTTATGTCTCTTATTTAAGAGACGGTTCTTAAGTTTTTCTTAGTTAAAATTAAGAAACGGTCTCTTAAGAAAATAAGAACATCTTTGTTAAGAGACCTGCATTAATCATGCTCTAACAGAATTACCTTATATGACCCCTATAATATATGGTTAGAATAAAACTGACACCGTTGAAAGATGTGGGCTGGCTCCGCCATTGGACAAGCTTGTCTATATGCTATAAACTATAAAACAGTAGGGAAGGCCTCGGTGATTCCACTCTGTTGCTCCAGGATGGCAAGTGCTTATAAGTATTATTTTCTTTTAAACTCTTGTAACAAAGTCTAACGCTACAAACACATAGTTATCAGTTATCACATGTGGGAGGACAAGTGAAGGCGATTGCATGGAATGGCACTGCAAACTTGGGCAGGATTTCGAGCTCCCGAGAAAACGGGTTGAAGAAAAACATGTCCTTTGAGCTAGAAGTGTACATAAGTAACCACCGTCTTTTGTGTAACACACAGCTGATTCAGTCAGCTCTGGCAGATGCAAAGTGTACAACTTTGATCGCTGAGTTCACGTAAAACTGCAGCGTTTATCAAACGCACATAAGGCACGGATTGTTTTTGTAGTTGACCCAACCACTGGCCGCACTGAATCCAGGTCCAGTCGAAATTGTCCAAGGTTTTCTCTATAAAAACCCAACTCCAGCACTTCATTTTTTCTACAACAAACCAAGAAAGAAAAAGAGAACAAAGAGTTTAAAGAGAGATGTGTTTATTTTTCAGAGAGGGAATCGACAGAGCTCGTCGCTGGAGGCACCACACGCCAAGACCACGCCGAACTTGTCACCCACCGATCACTGCCCTAGATAACTGCCGAAACAGCATGCATTTTTAAGTTTAGTTTCGGCCTTTTTATTAAATCGACCATAACTTTAACCTTTGAGAATTTAGTTCTTAAAAGGCACCATCGTGTTTCCTCTCGTCGAGACAAAATCGTAGCCGCCGACCACACCTCAATCGGCAGTCAGACGAGCCCGCACGGACCTTCAAAAGTTTCAATAACTGTGCAGCATGCATTACAGCGCACCGCAGCTGGAAATCGCCGTCCGGCGTCGTCCTCTGCCGCCGTCGCGGCGCCTTCCTATGCTGCCGTCTGTCGCCGCCGATGACTTTTCCGGTAAGACCGTCGTCCCTTGTCGCCGGCCGGTGACTGTCGCGGCCGGTGACCGTCGCCGGTGACTCGGTCAACTAGTTGGTTTTGACTGGTTTAAATTAATTTAAAATTGGTTAGGTTAAACGCGGTTAGTTAAAATTAATTGAATTTTGGTTAGGATAAACCAATTGGTAATTGATTTAATTATGGTTAAGGTAAACTGAATGTCCAATTCAAATAAATTTTGGATAAGGAAACGGTTGGTTTAAATCAATATCAATCTGGATAAGGTTTGACTTGAGTTGACTTTGGACTAGTCAAGTTGAATTTTCTGTGATCTTGACCAGTCCAGCGGAAACGCGATTTTAACCGTTTTGAAGGCGTTATGACTCGATTTTTTGTCCTGGTTTCAGATTGGAGTCTATTTGAGCATCTGGAGTTCATAGACATCACTTTTCCACATTGCTAAGAGTGAGGGCTACTCCGTTTAAATCCCGAGCTAGTTCTAGTACTACTATTATGGAAAGACTAGCATGTTCGTCTGTGTGTATCGAGTCTTGTGTTATTGATTATTATTATTATTGATTGTTAAAGAAAAAATGATAATAGAGGAATCAACGGTTTCGTGAAATGACTGATGCTGAGAACTGATAAAATATATATATATATATATATATATAATATATATGTGTGTGTGTGTGTGTGGTATATATAGTTTATATGTAGGGTCTATGTGACGAGTGCGGAGGTCAGAGATGTCTGAGCTAGCGACGCAGCAAGTGTTTGTGTGGGGGCCCAGAGACGTCTGAGCTAGCGCGCAGCGGGTTTTGTGGGGGGGGGGGGGGGTACAAAAATGTTTGTTACTAGCAAACACAACAGATGTTGTGCGGGGAGTATCAAAGATATACTGTACTAGCGACACAGCAGGTATGTATATCCTTATGAGGAAATGCACGGTGCAGAGAGTAGCTTATGTACTATGAGCGCATGAGTGGTAGTTGACTAGTGGTACTAGATTTATATTGATTTCTCTGTTTGCTTCATGCTAGAGCTAGGCCACACAGTCGTAGTGCTATGTACTGAGTTAGTGGTTTGCGGTTAGGCATCCCATACCTCACTTAGTGACTCCTCAGTTACTCACCCCTCGCTTCTTTTCCTCCTCTCAGGTGAGACCGACGAGAAGAAGTGGATTATATCGGGCTGGTGCTTTCTTTTGAGCTTTTAGGCTTTTAGACTTTTAGACTTTTGGGCCCTTGGACTTTTTCGTTTTCAGTATATTTCGTATTTCAGACTTCCCGAATGATATGTTATTAGTGTTTTTCCGACATGGATGTTGACTTTTCAATATTTATAAGTGGAGATTTCAGATGTTATTATTTTGTTATTTTATTCAAAAGTGCGATCACTATAGCTTTTCCATTACACAAGGAGAAAATTCAGTTTCGCACCAAAACATGCAAACAGTTGATGCACATATGTTACCTTTAAGACAAGAAGAGAGTCACGAGACATTATTACTTCCAAGAGACTTTATTGAAGATCTAAGCGTATTCATTGTGCCTTTTCCCTCTGAGTTTTAGTAACATCCCATTTCTGATATATGTAGAAAGGTTTAAGAGAACTGATTGGTTACCTATGTCACTAAAATGCACTTACTTTCTCGTTACACATCCGTTTAGAAACTCTAGAGTAAGCCTCTTAAGCTGGAGTAGTGAAATGATGGGTGACCTATCGGGAAGTGATTCGCGACAACCGTGTGAGTGGGGGCAAATACGGGGAAATTTCATGTGGTGAGTGCATGGACAGTAAACAAGACTTTCGAGCCTTCTAAAAATTAAAGCACCGCACCGTCTTCAAGGAATGGGGCCCACGGGGCCAAGAGAGTGGGCATGGGAGTCGCCACATTTTCTGTGGGCTGTCGGGGCTTACAAAGTGGAATCAGAGCTGGTTAGCCATCTCCCGTTCTAGATCTAAGAGTGTCTTGAGACCTGTCGTGGTGGCACAACGGCGGGGTGGGGGGGGTGAATTGCTAGCCATTCTGATTCTTGCCGTATACGTGGAAAGGTTTAAAAGAATTGATTTGGCTTACCGTATGCCACCAGAGTGCACTTACCTCTTCGTTAACATTCATTTATAACTCGCAGTATTAAGCCGTGATTATCTGGAGTAAGTGAAAGGATAGGGTGACCTATCGTGAAGTGATTCACGATACGCTGCGTGAAGTGGGGCCAAGCCACAGGGAAATGCCATGTGGTGATTAATGCCTAACGCGCCTTGGGGCCCACGGGCAGAGCAGAGAGCGGGCGTCGGGAGCCCCATTTTCTGTAGGGCGGTCGAAGGCTTGTAAGTTTTATTTCTACAAAACAATAATCATGACACTACAAGAAAATGACAAATTTATGCCTGCCAAATCTGTTGGAGGGTGGTCGGAAACGGTTTATTCTGATGGATTCCGACCGCCAATTTTATTTCGTCATATTTTTTAATTGAAAATTTTCAACGGGTTATTCCTTCATAATTAGTTCCGTAAAGAAACTTCTTGGCAGATACTCATGTCAGAAATTTTGACCGCATTGTCGGTCAAATATCTATGACGGAATGTTGTGGTAAAAATCGGTCATGGCAGAATTGTAACATCCTGATTTATGGGGGTGAATTGTAACATCATGATTTCTTGTATATGTGGAAAGGTTTAAAAGAATGGATTTGGCTACCTATATCACCAGAGTGCACTTACCTTCTTCGTTACACATTCGTTTAGAACTCCAGTATTAAGCGTGCTTATGCTGGAGTAAGTGAAAGGATAGGTGACCTATCGGGAAGTGATTCATGATACCTTGTGAGTGGGGCCAGAGCACATGGAAATTCCATGTGATGATTAATGGCACCGCCCGTCAAAAAGAATGGGCCCCATTGGGAAGATAGAGGGGGCGTGGGAGGGCCCATTTTTTGTGGGCGGTCGGGGCTTACAGTTTTATTTCTACAAAACAATAATCATGACAATACAAGATAATGACAAATTTCCACCTGCCAAATCTGTTAGAGGGGTGGTCGAAAACGGTATGTTCTAATGGATTTCCGGACCACCAATTTTATTTTGTCAAAAAATTTTAATTATAAATTTTTGACGGGTTATTCCGTAAAAAAACTTCTGGCAGATACTCCTGTCAGAAATTCTAACCGCATTGTCGGTCAAATATCTATGACGGATGTTGGGGTCACAATCGGTATGGAAAAATTGTACATTCTAATTTATGGGGGTGAATTGTAACATTCTGATTGTGGTATATGTGGAAAGGTTTAAAAGAATTTGATTTTGCTACCTATATCACCAGGAGTGCACATTTACCTTCTTCGTCACACATCCATTTAGAACTTCAATATTAAATGTGCTAATGCTGGAGTAGTGAAAGGATTGGTGACCTATCGAGAAGTGATTCACGATACCAGTTAGTGGAGCCAAGAACAGAGAAATACCATGTGGTGATTAATGCAATTGCCCGTCAAATAATGGCCCCCACGGGCAAAGAGAGCGGGTGTGGAGACCCATTTTCCGTGGGCAGTCGGGGGCATTACAGTTTTATTTTCTACAAAACAATAATCATGACACTACAAGAAAATGACAAATTTCCGTCTGCCAAATCTGTTGGAGGGTGGTCGAAAATGGTTTGTTCTGATGGATTTCCGACCGCCAATTTATTCTCAGATTTTTTAATTGAAAATTTTTCAACAGGTTATTCCGTCAGAATTAGTCCGTAAAAAAATTTTGGCGGATACTCCTGTCAGAAATTTTGACCGCATTGTCGGTCAAATATCAATGACGGAATGTTGGGGTCAAAATTGGTCATGGAAAAATTGGTAACATTCCTGATTTTTGGGGGTGAATTGTAACATCCTGATTTCTGGTATATGTGGAAGGTTTAAAAGAATTGATTTGGGCTACCAATGTCACTAGAGTGCACTTACCTTCTTTGTTAACATCTGTTCAGAACTCCAATATTAAGCCTGCTTAGGCTGGAGTAGTGAAATGATGGGTGACCTATCGGGAAAGTGATTCACGATACCATGCGAGTGGGGCCAAAGCACATGAAAATGCCATGTGGTGATTAATGCACCGCTTGTCAAAAAGAATGGGCCCCACGAGGCAGAGAGAGCGGGCGCGGGAGGCCCATTTTCCGTGTCGGTCGGGGCGTTATAGTTTTATTTCTACAAAAAATAATCATGACACTACAAGAAAATGACAAATTTCTGGCCTACCAAATCTGTTGGGAGGGTGGTTTAAACGGTTTTATTCTGATGGATTTCCAACCACCGATTTTATTTCGTCAGATTTTTAATTGAAAATTTTCAAACGGGTTATTCCATCAGAATTAGTCCGTAAAAACTTTTGGCAGATACTCCTGTCGGAAATTTTGACCGCATTGTCGGTCAAATATCTATGATGGAATGTTGGGGTCAAAATCGATCATGGCAAAATCAATGACTAAAACCCTCTGAGAAATGGTGCCTTAAGCAAATATAAGCTGAAAATGTTAGAGAAACTATACGGGATAAGCCAAACCTATTTGCATAAGGATACAAGATAAAACTTCGTACATTTCATAACGGACAAGGAATAAGAGAATTTCAATCCAAAGATGAAATTATAGGAAAAACGTTCTTACGGAAGGTTCTTGCGAGAAAATGAAAAATTTTACGAAACAGTCTTTCGTTGAAGGGGTCAAAAACCGTCACGATGGAACCAATGTCTAAAAATTTACCGCGGAAAATTTGTCTCTCTTTCAAGTAAAAAAAAACAAGAAACCATCGCATTTGAACTTCTCATCACCCTACATGTCTCGTCCTGATAACGGACCAAGCCGCACAACCATAGAAACAACCACGTCGCCTCCAAGTCTAGTCGCACGCGGGGGAACTAGGACATACGCAACGTCTAGTCACCCACAAGCGCTAGACTATCAACAAGTCTAGTCTACCATGGGCGACTAGACTCGCAACAAGTCTAGTCGCCCATGGCACGACTCAACAACGTCTCGTCGCCAATGGTAGACTAGACTCTTAACAAATTCTAGTTACGCATGGGTGACTAGACACACACAAACGTCTAGTCTCCATGGTCGACTAGACTATCAATAAAGTTTAGTCGCCCATGAGTCTAGTCGCCTGTTCATATCTTCTCCATTACTCTGTCTTTTGGATCTTTACTAGGCTGACTCTTGTTTGATCTCACTTGGAGTTTTCTTTGAAGTTTTACGATAAAAATCGTAGAGACTTGTTTTCTTGTAAAAACTTTGAGCCAATCGTATAAAAGCGATAACAGTTAACTTAAACACGCAAGGTTATCTCGGCTATACGACTGGTTTATTATTTTGCGGAAACAGCATCGTGTAATCATATGATGGATGATTTCTCCGAAAGAAATCGTAAAAATTGGTTTAAATCGCAAAACGGCTCAAAAGGGCCTAAAACACGAGAAAGGCCCACCTACGATTTTAGACCACATGAGCCCAATTACAATGACGGTCTACTGGATTTCTGCTGAAGATTAATGGAAAAGAAGATAATTTTCAAGTTTGGGATAATTATGGGAAAATCGAGAAGATAAGAAAGATTTTTGCGGAAGGATAAACTCGAAACTGGGGCGGAAAGGAAAGACGAACGAACTTGGAGGCATATATAAGAGAAGCGAATGAAAGAGGCGCATAGTTATAATAAAAAATTCTCAGCGAAAACTTAGCACTTGAGAACCACATGCATTATTTTCTACGTGCTTGGTTTTCTATGTCTTTGCTCTCGATTACTAAACGAACTCGCAAAGGCAGTTCTATCTCTTTCTCAAACTCTAACTGAACTCCTTTCGGCTTGATCCTCAAGGGGGTACATAGGTACCCTTTCATAAGGTCCAGTCCGAAATCAATCAAAACCTTTTTTCTTATCTTTTTTGTCTTTTGTTATTGAGCTGCGACTCAACTAGATTTAAGGTTTTAGGTGGCTAGAACTAGAAAACTCGCTTACAGCTCTTGGCGGATGAATCTTTTACAATCTGTTGTAATAATCTCTATGCTCTTCTTCGTTCATTCCGATTAATTGTCTTAGGATCTTGTAGAGAATCCAGACCTCAAGGAAAGTATTGTTTACTTGGCTTTCATCCGTTCACTAAAATCAACAATGCGAATTTCGGTTCCCACGCTGAAATGCTTGTCATAGAGTTTTGACTTTTGACGGAACTCTTAGTTAGAAATTACTGACCGCTAATCCGGCTGGAAATTCTTGATAATATTGTCCATCAAAAATTATTTGATGGTTACATCGGTTAGAATTTCTATTTTTACAAATATAATTCAAAATCATAATTTAGTCATTTTAAATAACTAAAATTTTGAAAATAAAGAAAAAACTTGAAAATTTAAATACAAGTCTAATATTTAAAATACTTAGGTTATACATTGTCATAATAAAACATAAAATACTTCAGTATCGATCGACACTCACCATCTTGATTTAGGATATGATCCGGCTGACCAAGAGTATGATTGAGGACTATAAGGCATAAGAACTTATTGAGTATCGTACTCTTGCCATGAAAGAAGCAGGTCTTACTGACACATGCCTCTCTGGTTTCGAGCCTTAAATAACGAGTCTGCGGATATAGCATCGATCGACACTCATGCCTCAACAATCGATCGATGGTCTCAACATAAAAAAATTGGTCGATTCCAACTCAACCATCGACCGACACTCACGCCACAATTAGAATGAAGAAGATAGTCCAAAAGAAATTGTCTACACCGGACAGCAAACCGTGAGTTGGCATTAAAGCACACTAACTCGGATTATACAGAACTTTACCCAAAAGAAGCAGTTGAGCACGATACATTTGACTTATGGAAATCTATAGGCTTCGGCCAGTTGAACGAACCATGGATCCAACTTCGATCGACAAGACACGTCGGGCCATCGATCGACGGTCTCACCGAATATGGATCCAAAGCCTTTGACAACAACAACCGGAGAAGATATCATTGGGAGAAGCGGGATGAGTATGGAGTTTATAGAGATGAGCACAGTAATGCATGAGCAATGGATGGCAGAATCGTTAATGTGTCTGAGGAGGACATCAAGGAGATTCTTAAGCGAGCCAACATGCATGAATATACTCATCTATCTTTGCCAGAATACGCATTAGACATTCACAAAGCCAGAAAAGAGACATCAAACTTACAACACTCAAGAGGTTGACCACATGGTACATGAAATTTGCAGAGCCCATGAGATGATTACAGATGACTAACACAAGAGGCTTGATGACATGTACCACCCGTTCAACGAAAACAATGGCTGGTTAACCACATGCATGGACGAGATGAAGCAGAAGTTGGATAACACTCATCAGATTATTCAACAACAACACTTGATTGGAGCAGTTAGTTCAACATCAATCGACGACAACACTTGGCCATCGATCGATAGTCATCCCATAACATTTTCGGCAGAGGCTAGTAAAAGAGGAGTTTTGGAAGACGAGCTTGATGACGTTTACCTTTCTCAAGACTTGATAAAGAATGATATCTACCAGAAAGTGGATGAAATTTCAGAGCCCACAAATGCCAAGCTTAACATGCTGACGTGATGAATTCAAAACTCGAAGGAAAGGATTACTGCAATGGAGACTACTCAAATAAGGTTGGACAACCAGAGAACCAGAGGAGAAGAAGCTGTGAGGAGATTCATCAGTGCATGGTTTCACACAACAGAGAGTATGTGGATACCTGCTTTCCAAATTAATTCAATGAACCACCTCCCTAGTCCAAAAGTCCAAACGTCGAGCTTATGACTATAACCAAGCGCTGAGTGGGAGGCAACCCACTGTTAGTAAGTTTTAATTTGTTTTTTCATTGTTTAGTTATTAATTATGGTTTTTATTTAATTATTTTGGGTTTTCAAAGGAGTAGAAAAGTTTGAAACCACCATCGGTCGACATCAACAGCTTCACAATCGGTCGACACTCAACACTTCACCATCAGTCGACACTCCTTATATGAAGTTTGGTAGCTTCGAATTTCTCTCTAACTTTTAATTATGATTTAGTTTTTCCCTTAACCGAACCGGACATATAACACTAGAGACAATGTTATTTAAGTATGAAGGAGTTTGCTGATGCATTCATTTATTTTGTGATTTTATTTGTTTTATTTACTTAGGTTTTTCGAAAAGATTTTATTGAGCCAAGAAGAGGATTACGATCAGAACTTATTTATTGAATAACCATACTAAACACCACTCTTAGACTTGTTGATTGCAGAGATTACTAGAGATGCCAAAGTGGATCATTTTGGCATTAAATCGCACTTACTAAGAAAGTTTGAAGGGACCAAAGCTGATCTCCAACCTAATACTGACTATTTTGCTTGCTTTGGAGATTGGAATTCATTGGATTGGATTCCTTCTGCAAGTTTTTAAGGTACAAGTCTGTGTACTTCTGATTCCATTCTCTCTCTCTCTTCAGCATCAAAAAAAAAGAGAAAGAAATAAAAGATTGAAATGATTTCCTCGAAGATGCAGAGGGGTAGGTAAATTACATATGACCTCATTATTCTAATTCAAAAGGAAGGATCACACATTGTTGGAAGCGAGGGATATGTACAATATCGATGGACCCCACTATTCGCATACAACTTTGTTTTTAAAAAAATCTAAAATAAGATGCATGATGGACTGTATCAGCATCATTGTCCATTGAGTTTAAAATTTAAAAAGATTATGAGATAAAAGAGGGAAGAAAAGGACAGGAAAGACTTTATACCTATGTAAGCAGATTTGCAAGAGTTGAGACCATGCGTCTTTTGATCACTACTCCCAAGGTAAAGCCTGCCATTTTTATTTTTATGCAAATAAATGAAATCATTAAAGAGGGTGAGTCAAATTAGTATTTGTTGAGTTGCTAACAAAATGGATTTGGTTGCTATACTAGGATAGGACATATAGAGTTTCTCTTTGATTAGCATTATTTAATGTGGTTGCGAGGTAGTAGGGGTGATAGTAATACTTATACATTATGTGAGTACCCGCTTTTCAAAACTCTTTCCCAGTCTACCTTTGTTTTGCTTGAGGACAAGCAAATGGTTAAGTCTAAGGGAGTTGATATACCTTGTTATTTACCAGTTTTAGACCATCATTTGGACCCTAATTCTAGTCTATTATGTGTGTCCAGACTGTGTTTTAGAGTCTTTATAGGTCCACGTACGTTCCAGAGCCTTATGGAGCTTGTTAGAGCATTAAGAAGAGATATCTAGTAGTTGTTCACATTCATCTAAGTACGAGTAGAAGTCAAGCATGACCATCGATTGACGGAGGCATCCTTTATGTCGATCGACGGCCTTATGTTGATCGACGGCCCACTCGCAGAGTATTGGCCGACTTCAAGCCCAAGTCAAGAAAAATTTAAAACAATGCCCGTGAATGAGTTTTGACCTAGTTTATATGCTTTTAAAAGACATAGATAGAAAAAGACCACATTTACTTTTACAGCTTTTTGTTTTCTTACATTAGTAGTTTTAGGGGAGAAGATTTGAACTCCTTCTGAGATTTGTATTGGAACCCCATTATTTATTTTATGCATTATATTATTCCGTTCATCATGCTTTCTTTAATCATGTCTAAGTAATTCACTTGTTAGATTTATGGTTCATAATGATATTGATGAATTAGCCCTAAAATAGGATTGCTAGGATGAAGTAATATCAATCTTTGGAATTGTGTTTAATGCTTGCATTCTAGAGTAGCTAACTATGAACCTGAACTTAGGACATGGATAACTATGAGAGTAGGTTTTGTGCCATAATTGCTTACATTAAGCTAGGTTGTTAGATACATGTGAGAGCTGGTCTAATTAATATAGTGGACAAACTTCCTATCCGATCAGCGTCGATCGATACTAGCCTTAGCCGTCGATCGACGTACACTTCTCTTTCCGCATACAAGAGTTGGGACAAGAGGGGATCGGTTAGTTAATATTATTGTTCTCGCATATTAGTAATTTCATGCATCAATCCATTATAACTCACTTGCCAAAAACCCTAATTTGTCGTTTTTCATATTTTCATGCACTTAGTAATTTAGATATTTTCCTATTCCTGATAGACTTATAATTAAAACCTTTATTTATAGTTTTCCTAGCTTAACTATTAAAATTATAATAAATCTATTGTGTATCCTCTCTCTCTGTGGATTTGATCCTTAAGTACTGCAATTTGACCTCTCTTGGCAAGAGTAGTTCGTAAGGTTAATTTGATAGAATATAAAATTAACCCGCACGTTGTCACCATCCCATACATCCTTCGTGATCTCGGTGGGCTTCCCGTCATAACCGTAGATCTCCACTTGTCCTTCCAATCCGAGATGGTGTTGCAAAGGCGGATCTTTGCTTTTGCAACAAATTTCGCCTTCACCCTCGCGTTGATCGACTAAGGACCAGTGTTACCTTTGCTGAAACAAACAAAATTTAAAAAATACTAAAATAAATAATTGAATATTAAATAGAAAAAACTGATTTTTTTACCACAAAATATTAACCACGTCGTCTTAACGATAGTCTAGAGTCATAGTCTAGTTCGGATTACCTTCCACGAAATACCCCTTGAGTGTGTATGAAATGCTCCGGCTGAGATAGTTGTTGGCTTTAAACCTGAAAATAGTACCAACTTGTAGAAAATTAATATGATGTAAAATTTTAAAATAATAAAAATAAAAACTTACCAATAAGAACCCCACGGTCGATTGGGGTCCAAAATATTTAAACCCTCTCGTCCAGGTTGGACAAGAAGATCTTCCACTATATATGTAGCATATGGTGCAGATGGAGGTACACGCTAATCTGGATGACTCCAGCTGCTGGGGTAGGATCATGATGCAGCAGGTGGAGCTGGAGGAGGAGGTGGAGGCATGTGAGGGGTATCTGAGCTGCAAGAGGAGGGGGGGGGGGGGGGGGGTCAAGAAACTCTCTAAGACGTCTAAGACATCTAAGAGTCAGGAACGACCTCAGAAGATGATGGGCCGAAAGAAGATGTCCCAATACCGTTGCCAAACATCTCAGTATAAGTAGGTGCTCTTTTCATACGAGCCATCTAAATTTTTTAAAAAAATTTGCCATCAATAAAAATACTTTTGTTACCTAACTAACCACCTAAACTATCTTAACTACCTAAACTAATCTAAAAAAAAATCAAGAGATGGAGAGGAGAAACCATACCTTAGTTAAGAGGAGGTTGAGAGGAATGAACGAGGCGTGCTTCGTCAAGATTTCATTATTATATAAGGAAAACACGTTCCTCATAACTTCCTCTTAGTACTAGGTTCCGTCACCATTTCCCCAAGTTCAATATTGAGCACATTCCTAGCACCCAATACCCAAACTGCACAGTATACATCCCGTTATGGTGTAACTCAGTGAACATGTCATCTCTATGAATTTGGCTGATGGCAGAATTAAATGATCGGTATGTCTTCCTGGGCAATAAGGTTTTCCAGTTTTTTCCACATTGCAGACCTTTGGAGATCCATGAATCAATTCGCTCACTGTCAAACGTGGATTTACCATTGGGTGACTCAGTTTCGCTGGTTTAGTCGGTATTGTGGGAATCCAAGGGTCTTCCCAAACGCGTATTTGATATCCCGTATGCACTTTCTGATTAATACCCAACATTAAGAGCGGTTTTGCTACCATCAAACTTGTCCACACATAAGATGGTGAATTTGCTTCCGTTACACGTAGCGGTGAGCTTTGGCAGAAGTATCTTCCTCTTAATACTCTCGCAAGAAGAGAGTCTGAGAACTAAGCTAGTCTCCACAGTTGTTTTGCCAGCAGAGCAAAATTAAATTCATGGATCACTCCGAATCCGATTCCTCCTTCCTCCTTCGGCTTGCATAATTTATCCCAAGTAGTCTAATGCATACCTCGCTTTGGCGGATTGGAGCTCCACTAGAATCGAGCAATTACGCTTGCTAGTTTTTCACATAACTCCAACGAAAGGAGAAAACTAGACATAACATACGACGGTAAAGCTAATGTTGTGGTCTTTATTAGAGTTTCCTTGTATGTGACAGACAACGGGCCGACCAACCATTGATCCTGTGATCGAGCTTATCATTCAGAAATGCAAATAGCTTGCATTTTGATCCGCTGATATCCTTCGAAATCCGTAGATATGTGCATGTTCCCCCTCGTTATCAATAGACAAGGTATCCTTTATTTCTTGTTTTAAGGCTTGAGGAACCTTTTTTCCAAAAAGAAGCGATGACTTCTCGAAATTTATGCATTTCCCGAGGCTTTTCCCATTGATTTTGAGGACTTTCATCACATTCACGGGGTTTTGCCTTGCAAAAGAATAGGCTATCATCAGCAAATAACATGTGAGATACCGAGGGGCTAGTGCGAGCGACACGCATTTCCGTTATCTTTCCTTGAGTCTCTGCATGATTTAGAAGGATAACGAGCGCTTCTGTGCATAAGATAAAGATGAAAGAAGACAGAGGATCTCCCTAATGTAGGGCCCTTCTGGGAACAATATTTCCTCTTAGCTGACCATTCGTAAGGACATGATATTTCACCGAAGATACACATCGCATAATCCAACTTATCCAAGATACACATCGCATATTTCTCCAGAGCCTTTCAATAAAATTCCACTCCAACCAGTCTTATGCCTTGCTCATATCAGTTTTAATAGCCATTCGCTTCTGTCTTCCCCAGGATTCGTTCTCAGAGCATTAAACAATTCTTGCGCAATCATTATATTGTATGTAATCTGTCGACCCGCAACAAAGGTTGAGTGGATCTCAGAGATTCGCTCTGGCAGAACCTTTTTCAGTCTCTAGCACAAGACCTTAGACACTATCTTATAGCTCACGTTGCATAAACTTAGGGCGAAAATGGACCATTTCAGTGGGTTTTTCCTTTTTTTTTGTTGAGATTAGGCAAATATTAGTGTCATTGATTCCCTGGCGCAAAAATGCCATCAATAAGAACTCATTAACTATACGGGTCAAACCATCCTTAACAATATTCCAAAATTTTTGGTAGAATAAAGCGTTCATACCATCGAGTCATGGTGCTTTCTCGAGATGCATCGTAAATAGTGCAAGTTTGATGATTTTAGTTAACAATTTTGAAAAAAAAACTTTGTAGAATAAGAAAAATGGGGAAATTTTTATATTAAAAAATTGAAATATATATATTTATTTATTTGAAGATATTTTAAAAATATATTGAATTATTAATGCAGTTGTAGATAATTGTATAGTTCTGTTTGTATATCCTGTAATATTTTAATGAATGTTATCGTTATAATATTTTGTGATGAAAATTATAATTAAATTCTAGATTTGAATAATTTATTATTTCAATTTTCACTTTAATTTTGTTTAAAAATATTAGAACTCGGATTATTATGAAAAAGTCCCCTAGAATATTAATAAAAAAAAAAGGAAGAGCTTAAAACAACGAGGAGTCTCGCCGATGCCAAAACCCTTCACAAGAAAACAAACTTCTCTTCTTTTCCCCTTAGTCACTCCAACAATCAATCATTAAACCAAACTTGGTCTTTAATGGCGACGCCGAATCAGGAAGCAATCGACACTTTCATTAGCATCACCGGCGCTTCGGACTCCGTCGCCGTTCACCAGCTCCAGGTCATTCCGATTACCGATTATCGTTTCTTTTTGTTTGGGATCGAGTCGATAAATTGAAAGTTTCAATGAGACAATCGTTTAATTATTGGATGGATTTTCTCACACTCGCTTTGTTCTCTGATTGTAATCGAAGTTGATTTTCAGAATTTTAGGTCTCTGATTGCGTTTCTACTGAATATCTCCTCTTTATCATACTTAGCACTTTGCCCTTCTATCATTCGCAGATGGAGTAAAGTTTAAATGGATTTGATTGACTATAGCTAATTGATTGATTTTGATATTGATATCGCAGGAGCATAGTGGTGATCTTAATCGAGCTGTGAATGCATTTTTCAGCGACGGAGATCAAACTGCGTATGCCATCAGTCTCACTATTTATCATCTGAAAATTTATAATTTTTTTTTATCATCTTTGTGCAGAAGACGTGAAGCGACAGTGAGCGTCCCTGTAGACGATGCAATGGATATAGATGATGTGATGCCATCTCCTCTAGTGATACCCAGGGATACCAGTGGGCCTTCAGAACGATCTAGTGCAGAAACAGTACATGTTCAGGGTCCAGCTACCCAAGGGACGGTTATTATAGATGAAGAGATTGCACCAACAAGAAGAAGTATACCTGCATCCAATAATATTCAAGATTACAATGATATTGAAGAAGAGATGATTCAAGCTGCTATTGAGGCCTCAAAAGTGGAGGTTGAGGTTAGCTTTTCCAAATAGAAAAGGATGTATTTCGCTTTGTTTTTCTTGGCTTATCGATTTTTTTTTTATTTATATATAGGGGTTAACTAATCCTTTGCCTGTTGAGGGACCGTCGTCTCACATGGGAGATGATGATGACATAGCAAAAGCTGTCACGATGTCATTGAAGGTATGTGGTTGTGTCCTCTCTCTCTCTCTTTTATTTTTGCTTCCATATCTCTTTTTGCTCTTTTCTAACATAAGTGAGTGCAGTCAGCCGAGGAACAAGTGTTGCACAATAAGGCTTCTACCTCTGAAATAGGAGCTTCTGAAACGGCTGCTGCTCAAGGACCTGAAGATACCAAGCCCTGAATCTTAATGGAAGGTTTGTTGGTTCTTTTCGAGTAACGCTTTGCCACTTTGTTATCTCTGAGCATGATATCTCCAGTTGCAAAAACTTCTGTCAAGCGGTTTATCTACTGGTGTTTGTCAAAAAGTGAGGCCTAACAAATTGTATTTTGTATATTGTCTAGAGTGGCAGCACCTAGCTCATCATTTGAGGATGTGTCCGATGATGATGAGGAACCTCTTGTTAGACACAGGCCAATACGTGTGGCATCTGGATCTCTGCCTGACGCGGATCGTTCCCGGAGCAGTAGTCCTGAAGGAGATAATCAAGCGGACAATGGCAATAGATTTTCTTCTGAGGTATCAACAAAATCTGTTTTGTTTCTTACACATAGTCTAGACTAGTATACATGCATTTCTTTACAGGTAAGAATCCTAGAGTAGCTAGTCCATCGCATTACTGATACTCTATTGTATATGCTGAAGTGGGGGAGGCATTTCGTCTGAAGAACATGATGAAGCTGTTATGCTCGAGGCAGCCATGTTTGGTGGAATTCCTGAAACTGGATATAATCATCTTCCATTCTTACCTCCTCAGCACAGGGCACCACCACGTCCACCCTCACCTTCATTGACAGCTCAAAGGTTGATACGTGAACAGCAGGTTAGTTGCTTGACTTAAACCCCTTTGTTTTATATTGGTGATAATAAAATTTCTTGAGCTGCTACCCCATGCAGGATGATGAGTATCTTGCATCCCTGCAAGCTGACCGAGATAGGGAACTACAATCCATTAGAGATGCTGAGGCACGTCAGATAGAGGAAGAAACTGCTAGAAAGGCTTTTCTGGAGGAAGCTCAAAGAAAAACACGAGGAGGAACAGGTACCTCTTCCTAACGCTGCGTTGTAACAAGGTTTTCTTACTTCTTGGTTGTGGATTGTTACCTAGACTCCTGCGAAGTAGATAGAGATAAATCAGCTAAACCAAACGCACCTTAGTTAAAGGCGGTTCTCTTGTTATTGAATGATTATGTATTTTTTCCTGTGAATGTTGTTGCAGGAGCTAGAGAGGCAACTAGGTGCAAAAGAAGCGTCTCTACCTAAGGAACCACATGCAGACGAAGAGAATACTATTACCCTTCTAGTGAGGAATGCCAGATGGAACTAGACATGGCCGCCGATTCCTTAAATCAGACAAACTCCAAGTGAGTTGTCACAAATATCCATTTGCGCTTTGCTATTGCATTCACTCAAAATCCATACGTAAAAAAGCGAGTTTTTTTTTTTTTTTTGCAGTCTCTTTTCGACTTCATAGACATAGCCAGGGTGGTGAAACCCAAGACTTACAGACTGGTAAAAAGTTTGCATCTTTATCAATAAAACCTCTCTTAAGCCATATGCCTAGAGATGGTGTAAAGCCAAAAATGATATTGCTTGTCCGGTGTTGTCCTTGGGTCTAATTATGGTGTGATGAAACAGGTGAGACCTTACCCTCGGCATGCGTTTGGGGACGGGGAAATTGAGTCGACTTTGAACGATCTTGGTTTGAGCAGCAAACAAGAAGCATTGTTCCTTGAGCTCATCTGAGTACAGACTTTTAGCTCTTAAAATATATATCAGACTTGCATTGCTTTTCTATCTCTTAAGTTATTTTTTATAATGTCAAAAAGTTATTTTTTTTATATATTTCTATAAAAGAAAAATATTTGTTGGGAGGGAGGGATTATAAAGTTATCATGCAATCGGCGTTTTAGTCGTTTCATTTGTACATACATTACAGTGCCTGCAGAACAAGAGCAAACTGCCTAAAACAGAATAGTTACAACTTGTAAACTTGCAAGGAGGGTTGCTGCGTCTTTGAGGGAGATCAAAACCAAACAAAATTTAAAAACACAAGCTGACGTAGATAAACCAGGACATTTTTTCTCTTTTTATGCTGACTAAAATATCATCTCTATTTATCCCACAACTATCAATTTGATCCATTAAATCCAGTTTTCTGTCTTCTTCAGTCATGCAACTTTTGTAATAGTAACAATCAATTTGATTCAAACATGTTCAAATTTTGAACTAGGGCAAATATCAAAATTACGGTTTGCTTATTCACAAGTGTTCATTACAAAACTGGTAAAACATTCTTAGAATAAACCTTAGCTTTTTACTCTTTCAATGTTCGTTCTCCTCGCTTTCCAAGCCAAAACCCTTCTCTTCAACTACTGCAGCAAGAACACCCTTCAAGTGTCAAGAAGGATTTGGACGCTGATCTAATTTTAGGGTACCATTAGTGGCGAGGAATTGAGAGAGCGCAAGGCATCTGATTTGGTAACAAGGCAAGCTTCGCATCATTCTGAGAATTTCGACGCATCACATGGTGAAGACGACGTGAAACACTTGTCTATTGCGATATGAGCGGCTCTTGTAGCGGCGCTGATCACTTCAAGGTCTTTACTTCACGATTCTTCTTTTTATGCTTCTTCTCTGACATCTTCGTAGTTGAGGAGGGAGATCATCGGAAATAGCCATTGCTTCTCAGAGAAAAATTGAGGAGATAGAGAAGTCTGCAATTGGTCTTTATATAGACGATAAGTTTTACCAATTTATTTATTATTTATGTTCTGCTCAACGAATATAAGTTGCTTGGGAGAGCAAGTCTAGAAAAGCCCATTGAACTAACATTACTAGCCCATTTATCACATATGGTTTGTGAATCACAACGCAGTGATGCGAGTAGTGTTTGTAACAGTGATTGTGTTAAAGATTGCATTTACAATAGCGATTGCGATGGAAAATTGTGTTGATGTATTTGTGTACCCTGCCCGCTTCATATTTCAGTAACTTTTTTGATAAAAGGTTTTCAAATTTTTTAATTTTTTTTATTAAATCTTTTTCCTAAATTCCACAATTGGATTCGACACACAGACGCAACCCAAATCCAAACAAAACGCTTAACCAACTCAGACCCAAATCTAATACGGATCCCAAAAGAGAGGGAAACAAACCGTAAAATGTCTTCAGCCCCAAGACCATGTCACCTAAACATCATCGGAAAGTGTCTTAAAAAAAAGAACAGGACCACCACCAAGAGCCGTGATGAAATACAATCAACTCGACCAATTGGAAAGGGATCAATTCAAAACATGACCAATGAAACCACACATAGAACCACCGAAGAGACACCTACCAAATCTGAATCAAAGAGCAACCAAAATCATCCACCTCACAGAGAGAAGCTAAACTTTCTGCACAAAAATAAATACGGCGGCCATGGTAGAGAAGGTCTTCGGAGAAAGAGAGAATCACTGGAAAAACTCTGAGGAACGATCGATCCATAGTTCCCCAAATAGATCTTTTGCTCAAAAGCGACATCAGACGAGCTTCTAAAGCAAACCTACACACCAACTCTCCACACATGCGACTTCAGCTTCACCCACAGACGACCACTCACCGCTTCATTTTTTAGTAAATCCATTCGTCATTTTTTTCTACTTATATATTTCTTAGGTACTTTGGTGCTTTCTTTAAAGTTATGAAAAACATTCGTGACATTCTTTTACACACACTATTCTTATGCTTTTACGTAGTAGGCTTTCTATTTTTTTTTACAACGAACATCTATTTTATTACTCAAATTTGAATTAGTCTGGATAACCAGACCGGAATAGAACAACCAATGAGGCAAAATTCTCTATGAAAAGACCTCGCAGTCCTAGCTAAGAAGTCCGAAATTCCATTTTGCACTCTTGGGATGTGCGAGATCTTGAAGTCCAGAAAACATATCTGCATAGTCTTTATTGACTCCAATTATGTTGCAAACTTAGCCATGCATGAGGGTGCCTTATCATCGCGATTAGATCCTTACAATCCGCCCAAAGATCTGACATGTCGAATGCTGGAGCATACTCTCTATTGCCATGGTCCAAACTATATAAAATATACTTGATCCTTATTAAATCGTAAAAGTTAAATAAAAGTGTAGTCTTTTAGCAAATGGTTTTTAGTTGAACTTTAAATTTTAACCTTAACTTTTTAAAAGTCGCTTCTAAAGAATTATTTTGGTAAATTTATTATTTAAAAATATATGAAACTTAATATAGTTAATATATATTTATCTATACACATTTTAATTTTTAAGATTAACTATTTGAAAAAAAAATTAAAACTATCATGGATATCATATCTATTAAAATAGAAGTTATGACTTCGTTTAGGTGGTGATATTCATTTTATAATATTTTTAGAATCATCATATTTAGTTGTCTTATCATTTATTTCATAATAACATAATCACAAACATATCTTATTTATATTTTCTTTATTAATTACCGAAAGAGTCTTATTAATATCTTTTGAAAATCAAGATTATATTATAATTAAGAAAATTTAAAAATTTGTCTACTCTTAACACAATATGATCTGTTAAACATATATATAGTATTAAGTAGTACAGTGAATCACAATATAACATTTGTCAAATTCAAAAATAAGAAACAAAAATGTACATTCTAGCATAGAAAATTAATCAATCTAGCATATAATGCTTCAAAATGTCGTCTATTAAAAAATAGAGCGAGTTTGTTATACAAGCAATACACTAAAACTTTCTTCTTTGTATATTAAATTGTTCTAAAAATCGGTCTAGGCGGCACCTAGTCGGTAAATTGATCTAGGCGTCAAAAAATCGGCCTAGTCGCCCGCCTAATTCAAAAATTCTCTATAAAACGTCTAACCACTGCCTATTTTTAGAACATTGGTATATAACTATCAAATTACTAGTTACATATCTAATATATCAATTTGATTGTTTCACTGTCCAAAACCAAAATACGCAACCGACATAAATTACAAAAAATTAACAAATATGATAAATTATAAAGTGAATATATTAAATTTAGAAAAAGACATGCGTTGTTGCGCGGGTCAAACTCTAGTTAATTTAAGTGGGAAGTAACCATTGCAAGTCAGGGTCAGGGTTAAGGCTCCAAGTTTGTCTTCGGCATAGTGTGAACCAACATAGCTTAGATTTAGATTGAAATATGAACTGTAACATAAATATCCATACAAACAATTCTCGTATATGGACTTAAGAGCGTTCGGGTCAAGTAAAGACAATGAGAGAGCAAAATCTCTTGAAACAAAAGACGGAATCAGGTAATATAATCTCGAATTGCGAGCTAAGTAGTTCAAGAGTTAATCGTTAAGAAGATGTGTGATCATGTTAACCTGTGAACTCTTCAGAGTTCTTTATTATCATGATGAAAATCAAAAAGGGAATGCTCCCTTTAAATTTCCGTCTAGACTCGATCATCACAAACCCTAAAACTCGTAATATATATATAGATATATATATATATATATAGATATTATATATATATATATATATATATATATATAGCCTTATTAAAAATATTTCAAAATTTATATTAAAATTTAATATAATGTTATGAATATATTAGTGATGTCTATTATGAAATGTTTTCGATTTACTTTATTTCCAAGATTACTTATTCTCTAAGTCCTACTTAGTATCCAAGCTATTGTAATCCTATATAAAGGATCTCTTTATTCATGAATAATACACACCAATTTCTCTCTTCCCTTCCCTACTTACAACACATTATCACACGAAGCTTTAGCGATCTTGAGCTAGTAGGTATAGATTTTTATTATTTTATATTTTTAGTCTATATCCAATTCTTCTTCAAATCATGCTTATTATCAATTCATGGTTTGTAAGAATGGATTTATACACAATATGATCTTAGGAGCTTTAGTCGACAATATTGATCTACTCTTGTTTTAAGGAAAGAAAAACATTCAATTAAAAAGAGATTTTGCCAATGTTTATAAGCTAATGCTCAAAGTGCTTCATTTTTTTAATCATATGTGATGCTTATATTTTATTATTAAAAGTCATCATGTTACTGTATAATACATTATTCATTTTCTTATAGTGTTACTATGATGCTTTTTATTTAGTGACATGTTTAATGTTTGATATATTATTTAGTATATGTATTCTGGTTGGTAAGAGTAGAGTGATATGGTTAATTATTTCTTAAAAATGGTTTAAATAATAATGATTTTCTTGAGTTATCTATTGTTGTTAAATATCCATTTATCTATATTTCTTTGATTTTATATATGATTTAGAAATTTCTTAAGTAAAATATTAATCACTAGTAGTGTTGGTATAGACTCAATTTTGAAATTAAATTGATTGTTACTAACATAATAGCCATATTTATATGAGCAAATTTTAAGTGTTTCATGATTATTTTTTTTCTTTGTAAAATAGAAAATACCATGTTAGATGTCGAGAAAAATGAAGAGTTGGAACTCTCATAAAGTATTTTTCTATGTTTTATATACAAGTTTAACTAAAAATTGTTATATAAAGTAATTTGCCATAAAAGTTAATATGATGTCATATTTCATTACTATTTTATATATGAGAGTTTTAAGTCTAAGGCTTGGCCTTAAAAGATCCGTAAAGTTTAGAGAACAATCCAAAGAAAGGTATAATCACCAGAATGTGACTAACTAAAACTCATTATTTGTTTTGCATCTAAAAATTACAAGATCAAATTCTGTAAATAAAGCACAACTATGTTGGATGCTAAATTTAAAAGTAAAATGTTCTTGAAGAGGAATATCAGTGATGCAAAGATATTAAAAAATACATATTTTTACACAAATAATGTTGTGCAACAAAACATAATTGAGAAAAAGTTTATACTTATATTTTGTCTGCTTGAGACTTAGACAAACAATGGCTTATTGATGTAAGATCATAAACCACGTCTAGGTGGTATGATTTATTCTCTTGAAACACTCTGAGAAAAAAAAAATCCACACAAATAATATTGATAAGGAAAAAGAAGGCTAACAAGGCTCTTCCGTGGCACAAGATTACGATGAAAGAAGACAAAAGATCTCCTTGGCGCAATCTTTTATGAGGCATAATGTTCCCCCTTGGCTGGCCATTCATAAGGACCTGAAATTTGACTGAAGATCCGCACCACATGATCCATTTAATCCAGGTCTTTGAGAAACCCATTTTTTCCATTACTTTCTAGATAAAGATCCATTCCATTCGATCGTACGCTTTTCTCATATTAGTCTTAATGGCCATCCTCTTTTGTCTTCCACCTTGGCTTCGTCCGAAGAGTATGAAACATCTTATGTGCAATCATAATATTATCAGTAATTTGTATTTCTGCCACGAAGGCTGATTGTGTTTCTGAAATCCGTGCAGGTAAGGCTTTCTTTATTTTCAGGCATAAGACCTTAAAACATTATCTTATAACTCACATTGCACAAGCGTATAGGCCGGAACTGAGCCATATTACTAGGCCTATCTATTTTTGGAATAAGACATATGTTGTGTCATTTAGTCCATGTGCAATAATATCTTGATATAAGAACTCATTGACCATATGAGTCAAGTTTTTCTTCACAACATCCCAAATTTTTTGATAGAAAAGTGCACTCATGCCATATGGTTCAAGATTTTTCTCAGGATGCATAGCCAAAGATTGGCTAGCTTGACCTCCCACCCTCAGTAACCAGAGCTGTGAGAGCTTGGTTAGTTTCCGCCGTGATAGTCGAGGAGATATTTCCTAAAGCCGCATCTATCTCTGATGGAGACAATGATTCAAAAAGAATCCTAAAGTAACTAGTAGCAATGGGTACCATGCCCTCTTCATCTTCAACCATATTCCCAAAAGAGTCTGTCAGCCGAGTGATTTTATTTTGGGCTCGTCTTTTTTTTAGTAAGATTATGAAAGAATTTTGAATTCATATCACCTTCTCTCAGCCATAAGATCCTGCTCTTTTGTTTCCAAAACATTTCCTCCACCTTAAGACCTCACAGAGTTCTTTCAAAGCAATTGAAAGCTCTTATGTCGTCACATTATCATCGGCATACATCTCATCAACCTTTTCTTTTAGCTCCTTAACTTACTTTCTGAATTTAATTATTTTGTCTCTTACAAATACTTAGAGATTTCTAGCAACTAGCATATGAGCCATGATATTTGCATCCGTAGATAGTTCTGGAATTCCACCCGTCTTGGATGACTTGTCTTATTTTTCACTATAAACTATCTCTTATCAAATTTGAACTTCTTAGATTTAAATGGTTTTGATAGGATAGTCGCGAGGACTAGACGATAATCCGAGCCCCATAATCTCAGGTATTGAACCGATGAGTGAGCAAACTTATCATGCCAGCTAGCATTTCCAAGCGGCTGGTCCAATCGACATTTCGCTGTTGCTTGATTTCTCTTACCCACCCATGACAACATATTTCTTGAACAAGGAAAATTTCCATCATTCCACAATCTAATATCATTTGCTTAAATGGGAGAAAGAAGTATCTGATCGTCTCCTACCACCTTCTTTTTTAGAGTGGGCAAGCTATTTCATTAAAATCTTCGATCATGAACCATGGTCCATCTTTTATTGTGGAGAAATGCGTAAGCGTTCCCAAACTAGATCCCTACGTTATATGACATGATCACCATAAAAAATGTCATATAGAGTTTATTCCATCAATGATTTCAGAAACATCAATCATTATGTTCATTCGAAAATAAAAACATCAACTTGAATTGCATCCATAAAAAAAACAAAGCTAGATCACCGGCTTTGCGCCAAGTGGCCTCAACGCTAAAAAATTATTAAAACCTTAGTTCAGCCCTGATATGTCTTGCAACCAGCATCTTCCTATTCTTTGTCTCAGAAAGGATTCAGAGTCGATGGGCGATGCTTTCCTGACCACATCTCCGTAAGGCGTTGAACGTGTAGGTCATTCACTATCCCTCGACAGTTCCAACTGTGTTCTTCATAGATACTGGTTTGGTGGATTTTGGGAATCCACTAAAAGCATTACCTTGATTGTTGTGCCACACTCCTTTGACTTCTTCCATTCATCACCCGTTGATGAGCCCTCTGTAGACGATAACTAATTATCCCTTAGATGTGGTGACGCCCGACGAACCGCGATGTTTCATGTGTTTGGTAGTTGTTCATAGGAAACAAAACTCTTGACACACTTCTTGGCTTAGAAACCAAATTTGTCACCCTTGGTCACTTGCTTCATCATCAAACACCACTATGGCTTTAGTGTCCTCGCCATTTGACAGATCTTATAGCTCCCTCTTCCATGGGTGTAACGTCGCGTGTTCGTCCCCAGTAGATCATCCTCCTCCATCGCCATCAGTTCATTACCATTCACGTCCACCATTGTATTATCATCCACAATTGTTGGGTAAAAACATTAGGGATTGACTCATGGAAGCCTATCAATATCTCAGTCAATTAAAAAAAAACAAAATGACACTCTCAAAAGAAGGGAGACATTGACTGAGAGAAGTGAGAAGAGAGAGAGAGGAAAAGGGACTAGAGAAGACTACATGTGTACTCAGATACTTGCAGGGGTAAGAGTGCATGTGTCCTTTGATCGATATTCCCAAAGCAAAGCATACACATTTATTTTATGCAAAGAAATGAAATCAGTAGGGGGTGAGTCAGACTAGTATTTGCTGAGTTGTTGGTTAGAATGGATTTGGTTGCTATAATATGATAGGGTATATAAAGTTTCTCTGTGATTGACTTTAATAGGATGTGGTTGCAACAAAGTAGGATGATGGCTATACTTAGACATTAGGTAATTCTCCGCTTTTCAAAACCTCTTCACAGGCTTTGTTTGCTTAAGGACAAGTAAAATGTTAAGTCTGGGGAGTTGATAAAGCCTGATCTTTACCACTATTGTGTCATGATTATCAACTCTATTTAAAGTCTATTATATGTGTTTAGAGTATTTTTCAGATTCAGATACGTTCTGGAGAAATTTTGGTGATTCTAGAGCTTTTAGAGATGCCGAATTGCCGACAGTTGCGTCAGATATTTAGCTATGGATGGAGAATTTCCAACGGTTCGATTGAGCTGATCTTTTGAAGAAGATATATAGCTTTCCAATGCCACCGGTTTGAAGTCAGTTAAGATCCTACAGCCTACGTTATGCATGTTTTACTGGCGAGAGCAGTTTGTCTGCCTCGCGAGAGAAAGTTGACGAGAAGATAATGAATGTCGATCGACGGCACAGCCGTGGTGCCGATCAAAGGTAATCCCAGAAGACAGGCCAACTTGTTTTTATGGCCGACTTAAGTTTAGAATCCATCACAAATTACCAAATACCCATTGACGACCTAAAACCGTATTTATATGTTTTCTAAGCCATTGTTGACGGCTATGCTTAGCAAGCTTTCTTTTATTCATTGTTGTAGAGTTAGGAGAAAAATGAAGGAACTCCTTCAAAGTCTTCCTGGAGCTCTTTTGGTTTTATATTATATATATTCTATTTATCTATGCTTTATGTGCAAAGATCATGTCTGAGTAGATCTCTTGTTAGGTTTAGGTTTTATTAATTGTATTGATGGATTAGCCAAACATAGAATTGTTAGGGTGGTTATTAGATCTATCAATATAATTGTGTTATTGGTTATGTTCTATAGTATCTAACTAGAACCCTGATCATAGGATAGTTAGGTGCAAGCGAGAGCATAGTCTACTACCAGAATTAATCATGTTGAGCTAGGTTGCTAGAAACAAACGAGAGTTGGTTTAGTTAATTTAGTGAACTTATCGAATCATAAAACTTGACTCAATAAACCATCGATCGACGCAGGATCATTGCCATCGATCGATGGTCATTCTTTGTCAACAAGCAAGAACTAAGATATCAGACTTAGTCAATAGATTAGACTCACAGCGAGAGTTGGTCGTCTTTTACATTAGATATCGAGTTCTATGATTAATACCCTTAAGTTTTATCCTCTATAATTCACTAGTTTGAAACCATAGATCTAACTATTTATTATTATTGTTTATTTACTAATCAATCAATTATCTGCTATAGTTTATTTACTGTTTATAAATCTATTTGCCTAGCTTAAGCGCGACTGTATTGAATTTATTGTGTTCATGTTCCTTGTGGATTCGATCCCTAAATACTACAATTTGACATCTCTTGGCAAGAATAGTTAGTAAGATTAATTTGAAAGAATTTTCATTGAAATACATAAAAATCCTCATGTCATATGATCAGAGATCTTTCACAATCAAAGAGATCTTCTTGCAAGCCAAGGGTGATAATGATTAAACGCTAAAATCAATTCAACCCGAAAAACAGAAGAAGAAGAAACACTTGAGGGGAGAAGAGGACAGATCCACGACAAAGGCCGTTTGAAAATAGTCATATGATCTCACGCCAATGAACGTTAGATCAGTGAGAGATCGAAGATTCAATTTTTTTTGATGATCTGAGAGGGAGCCGCCGATCTCCATTATTGTCGCCAGAGCTGCTAAGGTTTTTTCCTTAACTCGTACTTTAAAAAAAAAAGGTTATTAATTTTATAAACTAAGCAACTGCATGTAATCGTCACGAGCCTTAACCATTGGGCGTACACAATGCTAACGTGCGTTCTTATTAGGCTCTTGTGCTTGCTTGTTTGATTATTATTTTTTTGAAGCGAACAAAAAAAAAACAATACGCATTAAAACAAATTGGAAGAGCATTACTAATATCAAATTTATAATACCACAGTTTGTATTTTGGCGTTAGGATTAGGGCTGAGATTTTTAATAGGAACATGAAACGAACCGTATCCGATCCGAACTGGAACGGTTCGGTTTCTGTCCTAGTGAATTTATTCGATGGGTATTAGTATTGATTATCTACGGATATCGGTTCGGTTTCGGTTTTTATCTGGAACCAAACATGAACCCGTATAAACCAAATTCTATACTTAAATACATAGATTTGTATCTCCCGAGCATTGAACCCGGATTGAATAGGCAAAGTAGCAAGTGTAAAACCAGTAAGCTACTTCAACTTTGTTGTATTTAATTACATAGTATTAATATATATATATAATTCACTTTTCTTTAAAATAAATAATAAATAAAATAAATAAAAGAGGTACCGAACCACTTTAGTTTATATATATATATATATATATGTTTCACATAATAAACTAGTACCAGAACCAACCTGAAACTGGTGATACCCGATTGAAATCCCAACCGAAATCTAACTAACTAATACAAGACCCGGACCCGATCGGTTCCTACCAAAACCCGATTCCAAGTCCCAGCCTAATTGCCGCATACCAAACTTTTGAGATAGTAACTGAGAGTTA
>CAJHQP010005138.1:0-48612 GCA_905132765.1 Moricandia arvensis | reverse complement strand
TGTTACGGTCATATATTATCTTAGTACTATTATAATGTTATAAAGCCATTAGGAAACGCTCTGCACAGCAATGATTTGGGATAGTGATAAGAGATAAAGATTATTTATATTGTAGAAATTACCTTTCCAGAACCTTTTCATTTTCCGCGAAATATGATGAGCACATATAGATGAGCGATGGTCTTGACGCATGTTGGATAGCATCCATTCACATCTGTTGCAAAACTTCCGCCCACGAACGTTTGATAGAACGATGCGTCACTGATAAAAATAATCTGGTTAGTTTTTCACATTGTGCATGAATTTAACTTTAGAGTTAGATGAAAAGTAATATTTAACATTTAAAATTATCAGCCTCGCATTTCTGTAGTTCCAGGTCTATCTTGTTTGTGTCTTTTCCATTAACTTGAGAGACAACTTAATGGGGGATACTCAACAATTTGCCCAGGTTTCATTGTCACATATGTGTTTCAATGTGAAGTTTTAGTATTAATAATCCTATGACAAGGTACTAAGGACAAAATACTACAGAGGTATTATATATTACTTAAAAACAACTCACCACCTATGAAGTCGAATTGAAGTGGACGCATCAAGAATTCATCACGGAAGTTAGCAAGGAATCCACTACCGGAATCCTAACAGCACAATACCTTGCAGATTCTCTCGTTCTTAAAGCACGCATGTTTTCAAGGAAAGATATCTTGTATGCATGGGTAGTAGGTCCGGTACGCGAACCACAATGAGTGCGCTCACTGGGAGAAATTTGATGAGTATGCTTTTTGAAACTACTCCTTAAGGTGAGACCAAATTGATCAATTGATTGACGCAACTCCTTCTTCACCAGCCATGAATCTTCACTTACTGTAATGTACAAAATTGGCAACAAATGTCATTAAACTTAGTTTTTGTAAAAATATAGGGATTACTCAACATCAGAGAAAGACACTATGAACTATCGTTAGAGTCTGTACCACCCATCTCAATTGTATAATCCAACCTGAAGGCGAGTACTGCTTTCGAAAGGACGAATGATCCTAACCTTGATCTGTCCACAGGTTGGTTTTAAGGAAAGTTTCAGATGCAGTCTTACAACTGCTGAAGAAGCCAGTATATTTAGCAATATAAATTCTGCAGTGTAAAGAACGTTACTAGAGCTTGTATGGTTGTTGATCATATATCTGTGTGACGACTTATGCCAGTTTTTAGGTGTTGAGAGTGTGTTCTGAGAATAGATATAGGAGATCTTTTTGTGATCAAGATTAATTAAGCCTTGGATTAGAAAGCATCGAGAAGATTAGACGATTTATGATGGCTATAGTTTTTTTGGGAATAAAAATATACAAAAAGTTTTGGAAAAGTAATATAAAAATATAAGCTCTAGATATTTCTATTTACAATATTGTCAAATTAACAAAATTAATAGAATATGACGGGAGCAAGTAATATTCATTGTCCATATTATGTATATATTTTCACAATGTTTACATATTGTTTTTGACTCTTCTCCAAGTTTTAGAAGATTTGGTATGGGCAAGATAAACAGTAATATTTCGTATATTATAAAGGGTATATCATTTTATTAAGTCCAATCATCTTACCATTACAAACTTTATGATTGGTAGTAATATATATCTCATTATTTTATTTACATATGTGATTACCAGTTACAGTACTTCAGTTGAATATTTTATAATTGTTACACAAGTTTCACTATCATTTCATGACCGGACTCTAAATGTAACGTCATATTCTCGGCGATTGACTTAACAAACTAGTGTGTATCGCATCCAATATGAACAATAGCAATTGAAAGCATTAGTACGGTAGTTACTAATAGAGTAAGGTGCGTGTGTGTGGAAGAAGAAATAATAGTAAAGACATTCAAGTAGGGTCGACGGCTAACATTATGTAATGTTTTGGAGTTGCAGATGTCGTTGGTTTAAGCGTAAATCGAGATCGCAGAGTTTGTTTTATATTATTTTCTCAGATGTTGAGGAGGACCTACAGAGATCTGGTGATGTGGCTGTTGCATTGGAATCTATAATTTCTTCACGCTTGAAAGAACCTTACTAGATAACGCGTGAACTTATTACACCTTGAACAGAAAATACGTAATTGAATCGCACTCGAAGAATAAAATAGACAAACACTTCCCTGCACAGAGGAAACGCAGACCATAGAGCATCCGACAAGACGGTGACACGTCTACCTTTCCTAGTCAGTCCGTATGGTTGGCAACTTAGCTCCCTACTACTAGTACATTCTCGCAGCGCCGCCAAGTCGAGATTCAGAAGCTATGCCCTCTTACCAATTACATTTAACCCCAACATGACCACAGTAGCCGTACGTACTAATTACCGCTACCTCCCACACATCTACATCAACGAAACCAACTCAAACCACACACATTAAAAAGCCACACCATGAATCACATAATGAAATAAGCCTATTTTCCTGTGTTAATTAGCATTAGATAGGACATTAGTTCAGCCGCTCTTGACCACCGCCCACTTTTATCTTCTTCTCTTTCTTACTGTATCCTAAACCAAAACGCCCATGTTGGGCAACACTAATTCTGGGTGAAAGTTGCTTCTAAATTCCGCAATAGGGGATCAAAACGTTTAAGCTGGAGTCAGAAATATTAGATTGAGAAGGTGTTGATTGAAGAACAAACTCACACAAAGAGTCAACATAGACCTGAAAACACACGTCTTGTTATTCGAAATAATAATTATGACCATATTTAAGTAGACAGTAGATATAAATCAATGGAACAATCTACTCGCTCTGGGCCTTAATTGACTGCCGCCGTCGCCCATCGTCACCGGGTTAGCTACCCTCCTTACCACCTCCACAACCCCCGACTCATCGCGCCCCCGGCGCCCACCGCGACCACACACCGATAAAAGGACCACAAAACCCCCATTCAAAATAAGATCTCCATCCATACCCGAGTCCAGTCGATGAGTCCTGAGATGTCTCTCCATAACCATTATCCGAAACTGACAGAGTCTTCATATCAATATGTCGACGCGACATCACCATGGAAAAAAATCATTAAGTTCAAAATTTAACACTAAGACACATGGTTAGGAAACTCTGGCTTATGATGTTGTACATTACTTCCCTAATCATATCAACGTAAAAAGACGTCTTTTAGATTATGCTACAAACACATATAAACACTCAGTTGTAAGATTATTCCAAAGATATGTACCATAAAAATACAGAGGTTAACGTCAACCTTCGTTTATCATAATATGAGTTGGTGATAATCTTTACAACCTTGAATGGCGTCGTCCTTATTCATGTAGTTTTTCCTTATCTATTAGTAATCTTAAACATATAGTTTTTACCAATCGAGATTTGTCAGATCAAATATGAAAAGTATTGGGCTCCTGAATTTTCAAAAAACGAAAATTAAATAGTTGTACATTAGGTCACTAAAAGAAATAGTAAAAAAAACAAACGCCTAAAAACATCAATCATATAAGAAAAGCATGCTTCACTTGTGCTATGAATCGTTTTGATGAAGTATGTTGATGGTTGGCAACTGGAGTGCAAGTATTATCTAAGACCCAACAACTTTGGTGTGGCATCGTATTAATCTAGTACTACCAAATTTGAAGTTTATACCGTAGAAAGAGAAAATACATTTAAAAATAACAATATGTCAAGTGATAAATATTTTATAATGCTAGAGAGCCGCTTATGAGTTAATCCCTTACGTAAGGTTGGCAATAGCTTAGGATTTGTAAATCTTCTATCTTTGTAAATAAACTTCAACCAGAAACATCCAGTTCATCTGGAGGTTCCGTTCTCAATCGATGTGTTGTACTTTATGGAGGTGAGACTACTTATTGTTGTGCACATTATTGGTTGTCATACGTCAATATCAGGTTACTAACTCATATCAAGATTCAATTTGCAGCTATGGCGTCTATATGACAAAACAACCCTCTCAACACTAGTTAGAACTCCCCACATTTACAGATATATAAAAATCACAATTAGAATCTAACCCGTCACACTTTGTGGTAATCGTTAATTAAGAAAATGATTCAACCCCGACTATGTCCTGCATCTCAAAATTTCAGATATTGGTTTTCTTTGCGTTCCATCGCAATGAAGTACTCTTTTCTCTGGATCATTCGGGAACCCGGTAGAAAGTGGTTTCGACTGCCGGACCCACACTCTGCCCAACAGACCAAGACACTCTATCCATTCTGCGCGTACTAATTATACCTAAGATCAAAAGCACCCCTGCATATTTTCTGCCCCCCCGCCTCCCACGCCCCACATGCCCCGCCCATCCCCCCTGTGCATCGCCATCTCCCCGCCCCCCCAGAGGAACAGTCTACACTTTATTTCTATGAGTTTTAAATTCAAGCAAGAGTCATATGGTTTTAAATTTAGGTGCACTTAAGATGACAAGTAATAACGATGTTTAAATGCGATTTGATATGAAAGCCGACCCAGGGTTTAATGCGGGTTATTGATTTAGGCCAAACAATTATTCAAGCACATGTTTACCACAATCTAGAACATCGGATCTCTCAACTCGATCCAACCCACTGTCGTGGTGATGGATCCTTTGCGAGCCGGCCGGATCTCCTAAGCTGTCGCTTGGGATCAGAGGGCGGCCTACAAGCTTAGAGTTCATGTCCGATCTAGTTCACTTCAATGCTCTAATATCTACTTTCGCTGATAAAGACATTAAGCTCATTCATTATAGGTCAAGTTATCTCTGCGTGGTCTAGCTCGGGCGATGGAACAGCAGATCTAGCATTAAGTTGATCAACGTTAATCGCAAGCAATAAGATTGATATGAATGAAGAGTCCATGAATTGATTGCTTATCTGATTGCTTTGGGCTTGTTTATCAATACCCTAAAACCCCTAGCGGAGCCCAGATGACTACTCAATCAGTGATGCAGTGAAACAAAGACATTAAATTCTGAAATAAACTGCATATGATAAGAGTAGAAAAAACAAAGGGTGTCAGGATGATCTTCTCTAGGAAAGATGGAGCCTTCTCCCTTGCAATTGCAAATCACCAAAACAAGTCTAGGTCTCTTGTCAAAACTAGTGTCCGAAAATAAAAATAATAGAGGAGGTCTTTTATAGTGAGACGCCAATAGGTAGAGGAAAATTAGGGCAACAGGGCTTTAATTCCCGAAATAGGGTATCCATATTCGTCTGGAACAGTCATCAGGATCACCCGTCCGCCTGTTCCGCTTGAGAACAGTCTCGGGACTGTTCTTCTTGAGTGTTTTCCGCAGGATTACTCCAAAAAGACATCTTCTCTTCATGTGCCCTTTCTTTACCCTTCTATCAACTCCAGGCCTGAAAAAGACCACAAGGAACTAGACTAACACGGTTTAGAGTCTTGAATCAAACAAAACATATATACAATGATATGAAAAACACCATATACTCAATGGTCTATGGTTACCATCGATCGATGCTCGGTAATCACATATCGGTGCCCAAAAAGGTTTTCAGCTCCATTTGCCATTGCAAGTATATCTGCTACATCTTCCTTCGTGACGTTAAAATTTGCCATCCATAGCTCTTTCGTGACCATCTAGATCTCCTCAAAATGCGAACTCCTCTGGGTGTAGATAAACCAGCTTCTCTATCGTGTTCTGCTGCTTATCACGTTTGGTTACTGCTTCGTTCTTAGTAACTCGATCGACTGTCGATTTTCCCCTGTCATGGGAAATATGAAAAGAAATCCAGCCGTCTTCCATAGCAAGCCCTTGGTACTTCAATCATCACTTCTTCTCTGTAGATTTAATCGTATTTAACGGTGGACTGGGTTGCTAATCGTAATCAGCATGGTGGTTGTTGATGGTTAAGGTTATGGGTGTCGATCAATATTGAAGGGTGGGCGGTCGATCGATTGTTGACTTGCAGGACTGTCGATCGATGATAGGGTTGGGTGTCCGATCGATGCTCCATCTACTGATTCCTCATGGTGCACTCGTTATCGGCATAAGGGGTTGGAGCATGTGGCGATAAGCTCTTCATTATTACACAATTCGATCATGGTAGCCTTGTTCTTATTTTTGACATGTTCATAAAAAATATTTTATCAATTAGGGAATAGATACAACATGTTTAAATGCGTGTTTTATATGGCTCCCACAATAGCCATGAATGTTCCTCCCAAGTAGTAGCGAACAGTTCCAATTATCCTGATGTCTATCACATGAAGTCTACTAGGACTAGGGTGTTGTTGATCTACACTGGAACATCTTTTACCATCCCTCCCCGAGTTCACTCTTGAGCAGTCCACAAATGTGAAAGGAATCGTTGGAGGGTTCCACTCTTAAGTTCAGGTCCTCTGCCATAGACTTTGGCATAATGCTCACTGAAGATCCAATGTCGCAGAGGGCGTTGGGATATTTTTTTTCCTTTTGATGAAGCATGGAACCACAAACTTCCCAGGATCACTTTTCTTTTTCAAACAGGTTTCTGCTTCATCTTCTCTCTAAGGTTATTGAACATGGTATCTATATCATCATTTGTTTCCCTTGTTTCCCTGAAAAAATCCACAATATGTGAGTATAATAAGCTTCATCAAAAGTTATATCTAAAGGAATTTTTAATCTTTTTTTAGCAAGCCATCTATCTCCTTTTCATTGGCTTCTCTGCGTTGATGCTTTGGGATATTTTGCCTGCCTCTTTGAGTGTCCCTCATCTTCTCTATCAAGATCCATAGATTCAAATGTGTCTGTATTCTGTTCTAAATTGTTGTTGGACACACATTGAAACTTGCGTTGAGGTTAGGTAATCGGATTGGACTTCTAGCCATGCCGAACGATGCTTGGCATGTATTGTGGACCGATGCCTTTCGTCTCTATGTAGATTGAGGTCATGAGTACGGTATCAATCGATGTTAGTCGATTCACACGAGGCTATCAATTCTATAGGTTTCACCATCGATCAATTCGCGTTGCCTTGTGTCGATCGATGCGGATGGGAATTGCCGAGTGACATGGAATTTTCCACACGAAAGTTGCTGGTTTTGGAGTCTCTCTTCCTGCCAGAAATCATCATCAATCAATGCATTGACGTGGTGTTTCTGCCCAGTCTCCATCTTCTCCTTAATCAGACTCTCATGTCTCCTAATGGTCTCACTTGTTTGCATCACTTGATTCTCCAACTTCTTCACATGGGTGCTGAGGTTTTCGAACTTGGTATTGAGGTTGAGGTACAAACCATCTATATTTCGTTGAAATCCACAGTCATCTTCTGCTGTCCCTCTAAGACTCTATCAACCATTGCTTCAATCTTGCTTCCCTGAGTTCTAGAGGAGAATTTTGGTAGTAGGAAGATCCATATGTCATGTCGTTGTTGAAAGGCCTTTGCTTTGAACTCTGATTAAAATTACTCCTTTGACCAGTACCATAGGGGTTTCGTGCTGAAATATGGATTCCCTTATCTCACGAAACCATTCTCATCAATGTAGTTCACATCCCCGTCTTCAATCTCATATTCTTCAGACTCTATTGCTTCTACCTCTGCAAAAGTAACTTTCTTTCTGAGAAATTTCTGAACATTATCCAGCTTCGCTTTTACTTCTTCAATCTGCTCCTTGCTCACTGCTGAAACTGATTTCTTTCTCTCAAAATTTGTATTCTTGGTACTACTTCTAGATGCTATATTCTCAATCAATCTTGTAGCTTCTTCAGGGCTTCAAGTGCTGAAATTTCTTTCAGTACCTGTGTCCAAAGCCAAATGATACTGCAATTCAATACCTCTGAGAAATTGCTAAGATCTGCACTTCATTGAACCCGTGATGTGGACAGTCTCTCTGGTAAGACTTGAATCTGATCCATGAGTTTCTGAAAGACTCTGAAGGTTCTTGTGAAAAAGTAGCAATCTTGCTCCTCAGATCTTCTACTCTTGCGTCATCAAAAAGTTACACAAGAAAGCGTTCTTAATGTCAGTACAGGATGTCAGAGATCATGGTGGTAGCTGCTTAAGCCAATATGAAGCTTCTCCAGCAAGTGAGTACTTGAAGAACTTACAGAAAAGATTGTCCTCAGGGACTCCATTACCTTTAATAGCAATTACTAGATCCTCAAATCGCTCCAGATGATCCATAGGGTGCTCGTGTCACAACCCATGGTAAGGCATCTACGCTACAACTCTGAAGTAAGCGGGCTTGATCACAAAATCGTTTCTCTAAAAAGTTGGAGGGCGAATAGCAGATCTGTCAGCGTAAAACTGGTCTGGACGGTTGTAGTCAGCCACGTTCTCTAAGCATCTTGAGCGTTAGCTTCAGGTTGAGCTATTGCAGCTTCTACTTCTGCATCAGAGATTATAATCCCCTGATTGTCTATCCTTTGACCGCTGCATTACGCAGATGACCATTGAGGTCATGCAAGTCTCCATTCTAATTCTAAACCACTATTATAGGCGCAACGATCTGAACTCGTATGATGTTGTCGATCGATGCTATATGATCAATGCTGGAGTTATGATGTCGGTCGATGTTGTTCGTAAAGAAGTATCGATCGATTCTGAATAGATGCTGTCGATCGATGCTTGTTGCCTTTCTTTGCGGATCGTACGTTCGAGTTGATTGGGTCTGAGAACAATAAGTCTCGTCCTTTGTTGCTCATGGTAATCTTTTGCATGCACCTGAAAAACAAAGAAAAAGAAAAATAAGTAACTTTTAAAGTAACAAACCTAGACTAAATCCTATAAAAAAATCTAATGGCGATCAATGTTCCCCGGCAACGGCGCCAAATTTGACATGGTGGTGTTTTTATGTACTAACAGAGTATAAATATCCTAAATAAATAACTGTCAAATTAAACCTTAATCCTAACACACAAAATAATACTCTTGCCAACAGAGATCATGTGTAGTACCTAAGGATCTAATCCACAAAGAACAATGTCATACAATAGATTTCTTGTTTCTAAAGACTAAGCTAGGTAACTATATATATTGGTAACAAGTAAGCAGATCAAGGAAATATTCCTTATTAGAGGGTATAAATGCAATATGAAAATATGCTAATAATGTAAATATGAAAGTATGCTAATAATGCAAATATGAAAATATGCTAATAAATTAACTAGATGCAAATGTAAATATGCTAGATCTAGGGTTTTCATGCAAGTGGATTATAGAAGATAAAAGCTAAGGGTATTTAATCATGGAACTCGATATCTAATGTAAAAGACACAAGCTCTCGCTGCGAGTCTAATCTATCGACCAAGTCCAATGTCTCAGCTCTCGCTAGTTGACACGGAATGACCGTCGATTGATTGCAAGGATCATGCGTCGATCGATGGTTTCTTGAGTCAAGCTTTATGACCTAATTCGATAAGTTCACTAGATTAACTAAATCAAATCTCGTTTGTTTCTAGCAACCTAGCTCAACAGAATAAATTTTGGTAGTAGACCATGCTTTTGCTTGCGCCTAACTATCTTATTATCAGGGTTCTAGTTAGCTACTTTAGAACGCAAGCAATAAAGACAATTCTATTAATAGATCTAATAATGACCCTAACAATTCCATTGTTTGGCTAATCTATCAGTACCATTAATAAATCATTCATCTAGTTGATAATTACTCAGACATAACTAAAGTAAGAATAATAATCTGAATATAATGCATAATAGAGAAAATACTGGGGATTCAATACAAATCTCCATAAGGAGTTATGAATCTTCTCCCTAATTAAACCCTAAAACTATGGTGAGGTGGTGCACACACATACACTTTTGCCACAAAACCTAGGCACCTAGCACCCCTCACCCTGCACTCCTTAATCTGGTGCAATACATAAAGTATAAATATAAAAACCCTAAAGTCTAGGTCTAAACTCTTCCACTGGCAATCTTGTAATCTTGTGTCTGTCTCTAACTTGGGCTTGAAAATCGTCTGTCTGCGATTGGACATCGCTCGACGGCAGATGTGCAACATCGATCGATCTTGGTCATGTAATATCGATCGATGCCGACGTCGTATCGTCGATCGATGGTAATCTTGTACTTTGACTCTCACAATGATCAGCTATGGATTATTCTCCTCTAAATGCTCCAAAAGCTCCAAAAGCTCCAAGTATCTCCATATATCTCTAAAACGTGTCTGGACCTGTAAAGACCTTAAAACATAGTCTATACACACATAACAGACCTTAAATAGAGCCTATAACATGGTCTAAAACTAGTAATAAATAGGCTATATCAAGGACTCACTCACTCATCTACGTATTACTAAGTATTTTTTCTATCTACTGAATTAAATACCCGCCACGCCGGGCAGATACAGCTGTTGTACTACTTGACTGGTAAGAAAAAGCTAACTTAAGAACTGGAAGAGTTTTGTATGTACAGTACCCCTCTATTCCGCTATTGATGGACTGTTGCACATAAAGGCCGACAGAAGTAACCTTTCTTAGCAGAAAAGCGCTTTGCTTTTGCTAGATATTTAGCAAGGTCATAAATTAAGTGAAGTTGGAAGCCTAAGTCAAGAAGGTACGAATGAAGTGTCGGGCCCCATTAGAGATAGGATAGGGGGCTCTTGTGGTAGTAATTACGAAAATCTATATTTTTCTCTTAGTGTGCACAATTTTCTTGCATGCCACCTTAGCACATCTCTCTTTCTTAGTTTCATGCTGGCCTAATGAATGAAAGTCAGTCTTTTAGTAATCGTATATAAACAACAGTTTAATGTATAAGCAATTCTTTAGTGGCTGCACCGAAAGGTACATACGGTGGAGGTTGGTTGAAGATGATGTTACGCGGCGTTCAGAATCAGCCTTGAACTGAATGAATTAGAAAGAAGAAGTAAGGAAATAAGACGACTTTTTCTTGAACTATATCATAAATTGATCTTCCCCTCTACACCAATCACGAGTTTTTCTCCATTCCTCTCGTATATTCTCGTAAAGCCCTTAATGCTAGGTTTTGATAAAGACTTTTCATGTCCTTCCCATTTAGGTCCGATTCGGATCCCTCTGTTGTTTCCTTTTCCTCCCGCACCTTTTCCTCGAAAGGAGAAAGAATATGGTACACTCGAATTGTATTATTTAAGTACTATTTGCTTGCCAAATATCATACTTCTACAATTGGTGGGTCACCGGGTTATTCAAATAAGTCGTGTTTAATTTTCTGTGATTTTCCCATGTTACAACTTTCGTAATCCGGTCGATCCAGAAGGGATCGGTTAAAAATTCCATTAGGGATCCTGGTCTTGACTCTTCTGTGTGGTTTTCATTCTCGTTCGGCTCTTGGAATCACATCCAACAGTGGTTTGAACAGCTCGAAAAATCCAACCACTGCACCTACTTTATTTCCCCTAACCATTTCTCGTACCTCTATTGAAACATAATGGTTTCATGTTCTTTCATCGATTGGTTATTCCTCTCTGTTCGTATATCTTTTTACAATTTTGGTCTCGATTAGTTTACAAGATTAAATGGCCCATTCTCTTCTGGACCCTTGGTTCTTTAGTTTTCCAAGAATGTTGAGCCGGGTATGTAAGCCATATATCAAGGCGTTCCTCGAGAAAGAAGGGCTTTTGTTTTTTTGCATCTTGTATTGGTCTTGCAGCTATGTGCCTATGGATCTAGTTGGCGCAGTTGGAAGTTTCTTGGGAGGATATGTGCTGGTTGGTAGACCTGATAGAGTGGTTGCTTTTGGTTGACATAGATCCATAGGCATGTTCTCGCAGTCGTCTCATAGAGCACTGCAGAAATCGAAGTCTATGGGTAAGGTGTAGTTAGATTCCCCACTCACGTTTCGGGTTGCTAAGGTCATATTCTTGAAACAACAGTTCTAGGAGGGCCGTTTGATTGACCAAGATGGGAATCAATGCCTAGTCAAATCAAAGTCAAGTAGGGGCGAAGCCGTTGCTTGTTTTCTCCTTCATATAGGTTCCGTGTAGGCGTCTTTCCCTACGATCAGTTAAATATTGGAAAAATCACATCCAGTGGGTTTTTATCGTGAGCTCCTTTCGCGAGTCGAGGAACACCAGTTAGTTGACTAAAAGGTCTACAAGCCTTGTCTCGCCATTATTATTATGGCGGCAAAAATATTCCTTTTCCCTTTCAAACTCAAAAGGAAAAGATGCTATCTATTCCATTATGTGGCAATACCGCCGCGAGGAGTAGAGTGAGTCCATGCTTCCTAATTTTCTGACTGAAAAGTGTTTTGGCTCGATGCGCTTAACAAAAGGGAACTCTCTAGATTAAGAATGAATTTCATTCTCCATTAAGCCGGACCGGCGACGAATAATAAATAGGTATGTTCCTCACCCCAGGAAGAGTTAGTGACCTGTGTAATAGGCGACCATTTCTCGCGGTTTGGGGGGCACTTGAGTAAGCCGCCGGCCCCCGAATTCTTCTTGACCCCTATCCAATTTTTGTGCCAATTCCCCCCTCGTACTACCAAAAATTGAGATTCTTGCCGAATCCGAGTTTGCTGCTCCAACCATTACCAAACTAATACATATTTTGTTGAGTACTTCAGGTGCTTTTGTTGCGTATAATGTAAATCCCATAGCGGATCAATTCCAACAAGCCTTTCGAACTAGTACTTTTTGTAATCGACTCTATAGCGTCTTCAATAAACTCTGGTTCTTCTATCAAGTTTTGAATGACTTTCTAGTCAGATAGTTCCTGCATTTCGGATATGAAGTCTCATTCGAAGCTTTAGAAAAAGGTTCTATTGAGATATTGGGCCCTTATGGTATTTCGTACACATTCCGGCGATTGGCTGAGCGAATAAGTCAACTTTAAAGTGGATTTGTTGTGCGAAGAGTTTGTTATGACCCGTGGCCGCCTGCCTGGTGGGTGGGGGAGCTGAAGATATCAAAGGTATAGGTAAGTAAGGCTTGCACCTCTTTTAATATCAAGGGCAATAAGACATCGAAGGAACAATCCGCAATGCTTTGACATTCCTTTTCAAATGAGTTGTGCCAACCCAGTTAGTCCACTACTACAGATAGTAACTAGCACATAAAAAAGATGGAATCAAATACGATGTTAATGAATTTACTGAAGTGAAGCAAGGAAGGTAGTAACTCGACTGGTTAGAGAGGAAATTTGTTATTAGGGTTGAATTTCCAGTCTTCGGGCCTCAACACTGGAGTTCATCATGAGGCATAGGTAGGTAGTGACGTCTCTTTCTGGGTCTTCCATAAGGAATGGTCCTGGCGTTCAAGGTGCTAATGGACTCTCTGAGGGGAAAAGATTGACAAAGACTTACACTGTTGATGGGTTTATACAAGTTATCCATGTGTGGGTCTACTATGCTCTGCCAGAATTGGCTATTAATTATGGGAATCCCATACCAAACATACCATCTCCACTATTGCTGACTTACAACGGTGGCGAAGGACGCATATATTTTAAAGAGGACATCAGCAAAAATGTATTTAAACGTCACTCCCTAAGACTTCACAAAAGAATTATATTTAAATCTTTTGAGAAGTATTCCATAAAACACTACGGAGAAGACTTATAGTTAAGTCTTCTGGGAAGTCTTCCTAGAAAATACTACGAAGAATACTTATAGTTAAGTCTTCTGCGGACCCTTTTCTAGAAGACTTAACTATACGTCTTCTGTGAAGTCTTTTACTTCCATCTTTGTTAATCTGTCAAATATCTAAGTTGATATCTTTTATTTACCGTAGACTAGCGTAATCAACTTTGTTAAGAATGATTTTTTGAAATGTTTCCACAGTGGTACTTTGATGTAGAAGACACGACCACTGAGAACATATTTAAAGTCATGTTTAATATGAAAACCTAAATCGAAGTGGACCATGGATTGCTAGAAAGTTGTCGTTACTATCCTGTGGGTCAATCCAATGACGCAAGTTGTTTATGTGAAGAAGGAAGACGTTAAATTCAATTTAAATTCTTAGAAGACTTACCAGTAAGTCTTCCAGAAGACTTACCAGTAAGTCTTCTGGGAAATCTTCTCTAGAAGACTTCACAGACGACTTTTATATAAGTTTCTGGTAAGTCTTCCAGAATTCTTAAATCTGTCTGACCTGTATTATTTTATATGTAGCATATGGATGCTTTTCTGAATTTGTTGAGGCTTTGGTACCAGAAGAATCCACAACATTTTAGGAGCGAGAGAATGTGTTTTCTTGATCATGCTTTCTCGCGTATGTGGACGAACAAGTACATGGACTTTAAGAGCTCCCAACCCGATCACAACACTTTAGGATAAAGGCTCCATGGCGGGGCATGGGATCTTTATGCAGGCCTAGTACCAACATTTTGCCAATCTAAGAAGGTTTGAGGATTGGAGGTGGATGATATATATGTGCCAGTGAACTACAAGAACAATCATTGGATTCTTATATGGATATCAATCCCTAAGAAGCACATAGTCATCTGGGACATCATTGTCAAACATATTAAACATACAGAACTCGCTGAGGTAATGGAGCTTTTTGTCACAATGATCCCTTATTTGCTTGTTGAATGCGTTTCCTCTGATGAATAACGTGTCAAATACACATTGAATCCATTCACATACGAGAGAGTGATAGCTGAAGTACTTTAGTGTCGAGCTGGTGATTGTGGCTTGTACACTCTAAAGTACATTGAATGAGATGCTCTTGTCATGTCATTTACTCCACTCTGTGTGATATCAAAGTGAGGGATACTAGGAAGAATATGGTGTGGGATATATTTCAATAGACCCCTGGCTCCCATGAGAAAACAGAACAAAGACAATGTTGAGAACCTCGCAACGTATGATCTGTAATTTGTACTTGTAGTAAATGCTTTTGTATATTATTGTAAGTTGTTTTACCCATACGGTAACGTGGTCAGGATAAGATGAACTTTTTTGTAACATATCCTCCTACCAAACTAGCTTTTCGTAGAAAACTAGTTTGGTAGTTCACTAACACTAGCTTGTTCAGATAAACTTGTTTGTAACATACCCCTCCCCCCCCCCCCCCCTCCCCACGAAATCTTATCTTTTGTGGTATGAAAATGTTTAAATTGCAATTTTCCAAGTTATAAAAACATCATAAAACATAAAGTTCATAAAACAAATGTCTTAACAGAGATAAGTTCATAAAAGAGTTAAAAGAATAACATAGAAAGTCAATAACAAAAATAAGTTCATAAAACAAATAAGAGAATAACACAGAAAATCATAACATACATCTGTCACGAAGGTCTTCTATCCCCCAGACGATTGTCACGATGGTCGTCAGCCCCTAAGACGACTGTCACGATGGTCATCCAGAAGATTGTACTGAAGGTCACCCAAAAGACTGTCCTGAAGGTCCTCCACTTATGTTCTTACAATGTGTATGCGTATGGCCAGTTTCTTTGCATGCTGGGCATCTATAAACCTGTGTTGTTTATGGGGTTTGCGTCCTCTCATCCTGGATAGCTCCAACCAAGATTTCCATCTTGATTTCTTCTATCTCCCCGGACCCACGCTTTAATTCCGGAGGAAGTCATGTGTGTGCCTCAACTTGTTGTCCAACATAAGGATATATACTATGTGAGTATCCTGCATACAAATGATCCTTTGAGTAGAGCAGACACACCTGTGTGGAGACATGCAAACCAACATATGTTCCAGCTGCTATATCATGAGAGAAAAGTATTTTTTTCGATTGCATAGACACCACAATCACACTTTCCATGTTCCAAATCAACAACATAGTCCCTTTTGCCACCTTTACAAAGAATCGCCATCCATCAATTGGTTGGACACACATCGTATCCGCTATCTCTGAACGAGAAACAAGTAAGTATTCAACTCCCCGACTATGTTGAGTTGTGAGACTCAAATCACCTCCTCTCCTTTTGAAATACCACCTTCCTAGATTCTACCATATGAACTCCAACATGAACTGAATAGGATATCCTCTTGCTCACTTTAGTGCGGAATTAATAGATTCAACGATGTTACTCATTTTTAAGTTGTACATGTCTCTTTGATAATCAACCCTTGACCATAGGGTCACCTCGGCATCCTCCAAATACATTGAAAGTTCTTGGTTTTCACGCGGTATCTCATTCATGTACCGGTTAAAATCATAAATTGTATGACCTTTGACTAAGTACAAGAGATCTTTGTCTTTATACTTTTAGACAATGTTCTGTTGTAGGTGATAATAACATATTCCTCGGGTTTCACAAGGAAACACCTTATCACACGCATTTTTAATGCTCGTGTGCCGGTCGGAGACTATCACCAGGTGATACTGATCATATATACATTTTGTGAAAAACCATTCTCAAGAATCTTCATTGTCAGCATCTATGATATCAAAGCCAATAGAAATATCTGAAATTACCATCTTGTGTGGCTGCAACTAACATAACACCTCCATACTTCCAACTTAGGTGAGTCCCATCCACCACAATGACCCTTCTCTAATACTGAAAACCTTGAATAGAAGCTCCAAAAGAGATAAATAGATACTTAAATCTTTTCAGGGAATCAAGTTCTATACAGTGATTGAATCCGAATTTGCTAACGAGATTTTCTTCAAATATGAAGGCAGTCGCTCATACCGATCTTTTGCTGATCATCTCACCAATTCTTGCGCATATAACAATGCTCTGTATGAAGTGGTGTAATCAAGTGTCATGCCAAACATGTTCTACATTTCATTTTTGATATGATACGGATTCAACCCATCAATGATTCCAACTCGATCTATGAAAAGCCTACCAATATACTTTGGAGTACAATGCTTCCGCTGAGCCAGTCTATCTCTCACAGAACATGTATGAGTTTCCCCATACTTGGTTACCCAAAACGTTTTTGTCCCATGTTTAACACTCGCTATGATCATCCATCCACAACCATTAACACGAAATTTTTCCACAAGTAGAGTTTTCATTGACATGTATATTCTAAAGGAGAACTTACGCTTCACCGCTGTTCAACCGCAACTCTGAAACCAGTGCATCCTTACTAACAAAACTCTGGTTGCATAGATATTGTTAGCATTTGAGCTTCCTCCTTCACTACCATATGTCCCTTTCAAATCTTCAAAACACATATCATCTTCTTCTTCCGCATCCTCATCTTTAAATTTTCCATAGTTACTGTAATCCTCACCATCATAAACTGCTTCAGCAACATCAGGGATATCAACATCCTCCTCCCCAACATCATTTTTATCTTCAGCCATTTTCATCATCTTCATCGCCTTCATCATCTTCATCCCTTTCTTCATCTTCTTTCCCTCCATCACCTTCATCATCTTCTTCCCGCTCATCTGAAACCGTTCTCATCTTGATAAGGCTTGATACACAAAGATGTACTTCATGCGTTTTAGTTATCTCGAGCAAGTTCTGAACTTGTGCATCACTTGTAACTTGAATATGAGGGGTGTCTGGAGCCATTTGTTGCATCATTGCTTCTTGTAATGAGTAGGTTAGCTCCACAACCTCTGGGTTCATGTCCAGGTTATAATCTTCTTGAGCCATCTCAACAAGTTCAGCATGTGTCGAACCTTCACTCAAAAAGAGCATTCTCGCTCCTTTGAAATTATCAACCACAAAATTTCAAGAATCATCTTTCAACAACCATTCTCCATACACTACAGGTAACTAACGCATCATCTGAAAAATCAAATTAAAACACATTAGTAAACATAGAACATCAACTTCAAAAACCTCAACCGAGAAGACTTTTGTGGAAGTCTTCTCTTATTAGCTAGAAATTAAAAAAAAACATGAATGTTGGTAACCTCATAAATATTCCCAATTAAGTTATAATTTCATTCAGTAGTCTCAATAATGATTAATATACATGAATTAAAAATAAAATGTTAAAAAGGCTTTATTGTTTTAGAGAAAATTAAAGTTTATTAAACATTGACGTAGACAACTTCTAAGGAAGTCTTCGAGCAAAATTTTAGGAAGTCGTCAATTAGGTCATTTTTGCAATCGAAAATTTACAAATGAAGACTTTCAGAGAAGTCTCCTCTACAACATACTGTCTTACTTTTGTTTTCAAGAAAATCTCGAAAATACCGGAGAAGACTTTCTGGTAAGTGTCTAGGATAAACATGTTAGTTTTGTATTTGATCAAATTGTGTCAGAAATATGACTTTTTCTAGATGACTTATAAGTAAGTCATCTAACTGAAAAATAAAACTTAAATACTTAATTTTTACTATACGACTTATATGTAAGTCGTCACAGGTTACTCTTGCAATTAGAAAATAAAAATTAAATATTTAGTTTTAACTAGACGACCTACGTGTAAGTCTTCCATCAGACGACTTACATGGAAGTCTTCTGTGATATCCAAGGTTTGACCAGAATATTGGAATTTTTTTTTGTAAGACTTTCGTGTAAGTCATTTCCCGAAGACATATATGTAGGTCGTCTGATTAAAATTAAATATTTAAGTTTTATTTTTCAAAAGAAAAAATAACCCGAGAGGACTTACATATAAGTCGTCTAGTGAAAATTAAATATTTAATTTTTATTTGTCAGCTAGACGCCGTCTAGGAAAACTCAAATTTCTGACACAATTTGGTCAAGTTAAAAACTAACTTGTTTATTCTAAGCGACTTACTGAGAGGTCCTCTTTGGTATTTTTAAGATTTTTTTGTTAACAAGAAAAGTGGAAGACTTCGCGATAAGTCATCTCTAAAAATATATATAAAAGTCAATTGCAAAACTAACATTTGCTTTGACCAGAAGATTTTCATGTAAGTCTTCTACAGCCAGAAGACTTACACGAAAGTCGTCTTAGCGAACAGATCTGAAAAAAAATCGATTACATACCTTAAATTAATGATATAACTTCCTTAGCACACATAAGTCTTCTCCAGAAACACAGAAGCTCAAACGAAAGTGACCCACCAAGAATCGTAATCTTGAATGGCTCTATGAACCATAAAATTTTAGAATCAAAATCTTGGATTTTTTGGATGAATATAGAGAGAAAGTGAAAGAGATGTTGTTTTTAGTTCATAACAAATGTGATAGGAGGAGTGTAAATCGAGTTTAGGTGCATTAAGAACTTTCAATTGGTTGTTCATTGTGGTTGGTGTATTGATGACAATGACATTATTGTAAATATTTGATGAAGATGAGTATGAGAGTAAAATACTCATTTTTGGAAAAAAAAATAATGGTATTTTCGTGAATAATCTAAACGGCAAATGAAAATTCTAAAAAAAAATCATGAGTTAATTTTGTGTTTGACGTTACGTTTTGAGTCATATTTGTAAAAAAAAAACAAATTAAAAAGACAATTAATTATGTATAAGTTATCTCCTTTATTATTTTATTTTTAAAATGTACCATTATATTTATTATCATAACAATAGTTTACAGCAACTTCCAAAGAATATATCCACTATAGATTTTTATATAAAAAAATAATATAGTTTTACAGCTTAGAGTACTTTTATAAATACTAAACTAAACACTATCTATACTTTTATTCAAAACAATAATTAAAAACTACTAAGTTTAAAATGCTTGAAATGAATATTCAGTATGTAAAATAGATATTACAAATATGTTTGTAAACACATATTTTAACAAATAATCTATTAATGTGTATAAAATTATTTAACTTAACATATCAATAACATTTTTTGAAAATTTGTCAGAAAAAAATATTTTCCTCAACTAAATATTGTCAAATATATATATTAGGAATTATATCCAGTTGTAACACATTAAGTCATTTTAAAATAATAAAAGACAGATCTAAATAGAGAATTATATTATTATGATTTTCGTATATGTATATTTATATAGAATTTTAGATAAATTTAGGATATTAGCAAATTATATATGTTCCTCCGGGTCTATTTGTTCGAGAACGGATATGGATTAAATATAAAAACGATGTTTCAAACACAAAAATTATAATAAAATTATTTTTTTTTTCTAATAAAAGTTATAGATTCATGCATATTTTATCGAAATGATCAAGAAAACATACTCACGCTTTAAAAGAGTGGTTCAAATCTAGTATGTACATAAAATATGAAAAACTAATCATCTATTGATCAAAGATTAATCTCCGATTTTTTGTTAACTCACTAGGCCTGGGTCTACTGAATAGATAGCGCCTAACGCATTCCCGAACTAAGCATTTTATATACTTTTTACATTTTTGAACATATAATTATATTTATAATTTTTATTATTAATTTATAAAAACTAAAATAACATATAAATTAGTAAAGAAATATAATAATTATCTTATTAGCATAATTTTTATGTATCATTATTATTTTCCTTTTAACTAAAAAATGTTTTGAAAGCAAAACAGATAATTATTCTATATGTAGATTAGCATCATTATATATTTTATTTTTTAAAAAAGAATGATTGAAAAGAGGTAATACCAATTCATAAAATTTATTCCAATCTAAAAAAGTTTAGATCAAATTTTAGAAGTCCATGTGTATATATTGTCACAGTCTACATAACTTTTAAAATCTATAAGTTCTTAAAATTCACAAACTCTACATAATTTCATCTCCCAATAACTCTCCTTTTATTCCTGTATTTGTGCGAGAAATAATTTACTCTACTTCTCTATTCTTTTCTTGTTTTCCACTTCTTTTATTTTATTTCACTTTTATCATTTAATTTACTCTGTGTTGTGGTGGAATTTACCAGTCACAAGTTTATATATTTTTTAAAAATAGAATTATCGTGCTCAAATATATTAGAGGACCTCTACCTTTACTATCGATTTTAAAACGTACCACACTATTAATTAATACTATAAATTAGTTACAAGTTATGCTAACTTGATATTATATTATTGACTTAACTAATAATTAATAACTAGATTTCGCAGTACGTAACATCAATTTATTTGACTTCATGAAAATTTTGTTTTCTTTAATACAGTTATTTGACTTTATATATTATATTTGTTAGATATTTTTTTGGGCCAATATTAAATATTTCTTAATTTGTTTAGAATGAAAATTAATGAGCAGATATTTCAACAATTAATTGTGGATATTTTAGGTGGATTTAGAAGTGGAATTAGTCAACATAGGCACTGTTTCTTGTACATTTGGAAGATGCATCCAAATGGTTCATCTAGATACTTTACAGATGTTTCATATAATTGTTGCTCGTATGTGTATTTTGTTTATGTATTCGGATGAAAGATCTAAGTGCAAATATGTTTGTTTGTTTATTTATTTTATTTTTGAACTATATCTCCATCCTGAGACACTAGTTGCTAAAATGACTAAATTAGACATATTTTATGGATTTTGGCGTAAAACATACTTTTACGGTTTTGACAAAAAGTGTGTGTTTGTGATTTTGACAGGAATGTGTATTTTATGGTTTTGGCCGAAAAATATGTTTTACAGTTTGACCAAAAGTGTGTTTTTGTGATTCTGGCCGAAAAGTACGTTTTCCAGTTTTGACGAAAAAGTGTGTTTTCATGTTTTTGTCGAAAAATGTGTTTAACGGGTTTGGCCAAAAAGCGTTTGTACATTTTTGGTGAAAAAGTGCGTTTATATAGTTTTGAGCGAAAAGTGCATTTTTGTGGTTTTGACGAGAAAATATTTTTTGCGGTTTTGACAGGAAAATGTGTTTTGCAGTTTCGACGGGAAAGTGCGTTTTGCGGTTTTGACGAGAAAGTGCATTTTTGCGGTTTGACAGAAAAGTGTGTTTTACGGTTTTGATAGGAAAGTGTTTTTTTTTTGCGGTTTTGATGAAAAGATATGTTATTGCAGTTTTGACGAAAAAAATAATTTTACATTTAATATGATTTGGGTTTGAAAAGAATATGTATTTCATGGTATTATGATTTTTTTAAAATTTATAATGTTATTTTTAGCATTTATCAGTTTGGATTAAACTAGATGTCTATATGCTCTATGAAAACTTATTTTCAATTGGTTGAGAATTTGATGTAAGTTTTCAAAAATGCAGGTGGATGATTTATGTGGATGTTACATTTTAATGTAATAAACAAACATCAATTTGCATTTTCACTCAAATAAATCACCTCGATGAGCAAACAAACAACACCATAATGAGATGATCAAAACCAACCAAAAACATTGTCATTTCAGTTCTTCTAAACCACCCACATCCGCCTCAAATCATGAGGAGGTGTGCTCGTTATTATGATGATTTTCATATTAATTCATCACCAGGATTATAAGTATGTGTGTTCTGCCGTGGCTGATCCAAAATTATTTTAAATATGGGGTCAAAACTAAATATATTTTAAATCTTACAAAAAATGACGTAAAAATAGAGTGTCAGATGGACTTGAACTAGGCATGGGCATCTGAATCTTCGAGTCGGGTCCGGGTCTTTCGGGTCTTGGTAATTTAGATCCAATTAGGTACTTATAACTTTTTGGGTCGGTTCCGGGTTAGATCTTATCAGGTCCGGATCAGTTCGGGTCCACTTGTCTCGGACCCGTTAATACCCGATTTTTTTCAGATCTTTATAATATCGGGTCGGTTCCAGGTATTTCGGATCTATTTTCGGGTAAATATCACATATTTCGGGTCGGTTCTTGGTACTTCGGATTGGTTCCACATATTTTTGGGTATAAAATGTGAGTTTTGGATCTATTTTTACCCATAAACTTGCATACTACCCAAACATAAAATCATAGCCATTTCAAAACTGCAATAACCATGAAAAAAACAATTTAAAAACCTGCAGTACCACATATATTCAAGTCATACATGTTCGAATAAGTCATTAAGTTTATATGGGGAAGTGTAAAGGGTCAATCGAATTGTAGAATAAGTCATTAAGTCTAATAAATTGCGATTCCAAAAATACCCGATCGGGTCTCGGGTTGGTTATGGACCCGAACCTGCTATCCACATGTACTTCATAGCTATCCAATAGGGTAAAATTCTCGGTTCCGGTTCCTGAACTGAACCTGTATTTTTGGGTTGGTTTCGAATCAGGTCTTTCGGTCCGAGTAAAATGCCCAGGCCTATCTTGAACCCTTAATTTTATTAAAATTTAAATAAAATAAAATTAAAATGTTAAAGTAAACTTCAATAAACAAAATAAAAATAATTACATTGTGGTTTTTTATGTTTTTAGAAAATACAATTAAACTACAAAAACTGAAAATTAAAAAATTATATATATAAAATAAGAATATCTTTTTTAAAAAAAATTACTCTTTCGCATGGTGCAGGAACACTCCTAATTTTATGTAAATAATAATAAAATATTATTATACATTAATATATATTCAGTTATTATTTATTAAATACACAATAAAACTCTATCATACTTGTATTCATTTTCTTATCTTAATCGATTATATTAAAATTATTATACTGAACCAAATATGATAAATTATATTAATTTGATATATTTTATTTTCAAAAATAGAAATAGTTACATTAAAAATATAATATATTAGCCATACAGGTAAACACATTATAATATATTATATATGTATAAAATTAAATATTTTAAACTTTTATATATACAAGAATATTTTATTTAACATAAATAAACATAAAAATTGTTAAAAAGGTATTCTAGAACTTTGAAATGCGGGTAAGAGAACATAATGTTTTTAAAATAATTCTTGTTTCATACATATATTGATACTTTTAATAATAAATGTAAATTCAATAAGAAAAATATATAATAAGAAGCGATAAATACATTGACGGCTTAAAACAAATGATTTACTACGACATGTAATCTATAAAATTATTGTATTTGAAATATTAATATAAAAAATTAGATATATGATTAAATTTAAAATATATGCCCCTAACAATGTAAAATAAATATCTATAAACATATAAATGAAATTAAACATCTGTGCGGTTGCACGGACCAAAATCTAGTATTACTTACTTTTATCGAACGATTGAATTTATGAGATGCTATTGATATATAGTTCTCGAATGCTTTGTTGTTATCAAATGATATGTTATAATTAATGGTTGATTGATAAGAAATTGACTTACTTAACCGGTTTGCATAATTTTGGTTGGTTTTATATTTGGTTTATCACTAATTTGTACGCATTCGTTTAATGTTGGATTTGAATCAAAATCATTATTAATGCAAACGTCAACTGAAAACATTGTGGTTCAACCATTTATTTGCATGGTTTTTATTCGGTAATTTATATATTTACTAAATTTGTTAGAATATGTATATCACTTTTTATATATTGACTAGATTGTTTTCCGCGCTACGCGCGGATAATTATTATTTAAATTTTACTAATAATATGGTTCAAAGAAAAAATGGTTTAAAATTTTTTTTTACTAATGATTTTGTTGTGTAAATATCAAATATTGTAGCATATTCTTGTGTTTATAAATTATCTAATGTGTAGGATATATTAAAAGAGGAGATACATGTTCGGATATTTGTTGTTTGAATGTTGTATATATCTTTATTTTCTCGCATTTTTGTAATAAATTTCTTTTTATTAGTTCTCTAAAATTTTAAAATCGAGTTTATAAAACATAGACAGCTCAGAAAATGACACGAGAAATTGTTCGTAGTTGTGTTTTCTTAATGATAATCTTTTGAGTTGTAAATGGAGGTTTACCTCGAAATCATGTATTGAGCTTTACTCTAAATCATTCAAATGATTGGAAATGTTATATCCTAAGTTGATCTTTTTAAGAAAATATTACCTCGAGTATTTTCTCATGAACAACCATGGTTTTACATTTGATCATCCGTAAATCTTTCATTTTATATTTACATTATCGTTGAACAAAAATAAGCTTATTATTCAACTTTTTTGTCTTTTCAATAATGACAAAGCAAAAAAAGACATCGGGTAAGACAGAGCAAACTATTTTTAATGACATCTGGTAAATAATTCTCATTTCCTTTGTGTTGCTAAGTTTCTATTGATTCGTGTTAAACCTTATTTTGGTTTCATTGTATTGGAACATTTGTTTCAGTGGTTCACATCATGAACTTCAATGTTTCACCTATTTTATGTTAGATAATGTTATCAGAATTCATAGTTCAAATAGTGTTTTAGTCAAACTTAGACCTATCACTACTAACTACAATGTGGAATGAATCAGAAACTAAAAAATGTGTTTTATTTTCACTTGCCTATTATGAGTTAAATTATGTCATCTCCTTTGTTGCTCTGGAAATGATATGTTAATCCAAAGTGACTTGCTCCATGTGCTCTATTGAAAACCAAACGAAGTTAATGCTCACCACCTCCACTGAGTTGCTCCATGTTTGTTGTAAAATCACAATGACACGCTGCATAACAGAGAAGTTCCAACCACACTGCTCAATATCTCCCATTTTTTTTGCCATACATCTCATCAAGATGCTTAAGGCCTTTAGCTACCTTGCCCGTATTAAACAACACAACTTGCTTCGATCTCCCTTGAATTCTATCGGATCAACATCACTGCTTACGTCGAATATTGTCTTGATTGCTATCTTCACATCTCTTTAATTCCTGATATGCCTCCCTTGGAAGAACTTGTCAGTTTTGTGTAACACGCTGCTCGTTTGTCGTATACCTACATGAAATACAAAAAATAAACAAATTAATTTTAAAATCAAATGCAGAAGCCTTTGTACATAACACAACACTGAGGTCCCAACACTAAAGCACATAAAATGATTAGAAATTGCCTTTCTCTCAGGTCTTTTGGATTCCTTTTGATCGCTTCGCTTCAGGGTAATGTCTCACATCATCATGATACTTCTTCTCCTAGAAGAACTCACAACATGTATTAGAAACACAACATGATGTTAGTTCAACTCTCTTTAGCTAGATATGATGCAAAAAAAATATCTTTTGAACCTGCAAAATAATGTGAAATCAGTTCCCAGTACTCTTGAGTAGCAGAAAATAAAGGTTAAGCAATAAAACAACAAACATGGTGCTACTCCACAAAATTAAGGATACCAAGTAGTCAAAGTTTTTTTCTCATTAGTTTCTCCAAAACTCGCATATTATGTATACCACGTTGAACGACAACCGATCTAAGAGCACACCATGCAACGCAAGAGCAAAAGAGGTTCTTGTAAGGTGCATGTCGACTCTTATTAGTGATTTTCTCCTTTACGCATGACTCGCACGTCTATACAAAATCTGTTAGGGATGCAGATCGTGGAAGAATGAAGCCATCAATAACGACATGAGAGATATATGGCATAGATTTTCCGGTGGATTTAATGGCCATGGATGTAGTTTTCAGAATAGGGTTTGATTTAGGTTTAGATATAGAATTGTAGAGAATGATTAAAGGGAGATGAAACGAAACATTCAAAAATAGATTGAGATGGTAACACAAGGAATAAAATCAGAAATCAAAGAAGATGAAGTGGATGAGTCGGGAGATACTCTCATGCTTGAAACGAAACAGAGTTAATTGACATGGGTTGAAGTGGGCCGAACGATAATTATAATATAGCCCACACAAAAATCCAGTCTTTTTAATGGTGACTTGGCAAAATGAAATTTTTTTATTGGTTGATTTTATTTGTTGATGTGGATAGGCCTAAATAGAACTCATATCCAACTTTTAGTATTGTAAGATGTTTACTAACAAGTAGTCATATTTCTATGAGCTAAAGTCTAAATATTTCAGGTGAATATTTTATATAAAGACAAGATTTTGGACGAGGTTCTAATAACCTCTATATTATCAGGTCTTCAACTGCATCTTCCAAAGAACATGGGTGTCACTTAAAGTTACGGTTGTCAAAATGAGTTATAACTCCTGAGTTGGTTCAACTAAACTTTTCATGAACATGAATTTTGTTTCTTAGACTCATTTAATAAATAAACATAATAATTAAGTTTAAATTAGATCATGAATTATATGAATGATCTTTAATAAACATGAGCTACTCATGAGCTTGATCGCTTTTATGCTTAATATATATATATATTGATAACTTTTTTTTCTATATTAATTATGTTTATTTTATAAAATTAAAATTTTAAATCAAGATTTTTTAAATAGATATAAAATGTAAAAAAAAATAATCCTTAGATTCTCATGCGGAATATATATCTTTATAATTTGATAGTTGGATACTTTAAATGTGAACCATCTCAAGACTCTTATGTGTAATATATTTTTGAACCACCGATTTAGATTTGATTTATTTGATTATTAGTTGTTGGTTTTTATTTAGTATATAATATTAATGTTTTGGATTTTTAATATTTAAATTTTAAATTATATTATAAAAAAACATTTTTCTATATTTTATTTTATATATATTTTAAAAAATATTTGATCGCGGGTCAGCTCATTTAACTCATGATTTAGATGATCTGAGTCTATATTTTTATATTGAAGTTAATATAATAAATTAGCTCAGCTGAGCTAAGCTATCTCCTGAAAAACCTGAGCTCACTCCGAGCAGAGCGAGTTCATTTTGACACCCTTACTTCAATTGTAATAGCTTAGTAGATTAACTTTATAAAGTTAAAGGTGTGTCCGCTGACCCCCCAACCCAATGTTTTGAAATCGGACTGGATACCAACTCGATAAATCTTAAAATGATTTTTAAATGGGGTGTCAGATGGACTTCAACCCTGGCTTAGGAATGTCAATTAAAGTGTATGCACCACTAGAGTGACAAAAATTTAGTTGTAATAGCTTACCAAACCAACTTTATAAAGTTAAAGGTGTATCAGTTGACCTTCCTACCCAATGTTTTGAAAATCGAATTGGATACCAATTCAATATAGCTACTGGTTGACTAGTTGGACCGGTTTAACCGGTCGAACCAGATTTTCTATTTCTAAGAATTAAATATATATATATAATATATATATAGTCATATATTTACAATGTATGTACCTAAAAAGTAGTTCTACATATACTATGTTATATGTTTCTGCTATTAAGTAGAAAAATAAACAATAAACATAAATCTAGCTATATCTACAATAAATAAATGAATACTAGATAAATTGGAATTTATTAAAAAAATGATTGACCATTTAGATTACCGTATTTATTTATTCTTAAAATAAAGTCCCATTTTTTTTTTAATATGGAAAAATGAAAACAATATATAAGATTTAAAAGATTTTATATATATATATTTTTCTTATGAAAATAAAATTAAATAGAAAACTAATTAAATAGTAATATTTAAACATATACAAAATATTAAATTTTAATAACAATTAAAAACACATTAATTATATGTTGATTTTTTTTAGATTCAGGTTTTTGAAGTTGATCTGGATCACTGGTTTTACCGGTTTGACTGGTTTTATCGGTTTTCTTCAAATTCGGGTTTTAAACCTAACTGAACTCAACTTCTTCAACGAATCACGGTCGAAGCTGTTCGACTAGCTAGTCTGGTCTGGTTTCCAAAACCATGCCCCTACCATAGCTCTGGCTCCGCCTCTGGTGTTCCGCATGGTCGTGTTGGTTGGATCGGGTGCATGCTTGCTTGTTGTGGCTCAACTTTATGTCGGGATTACAAAACCAGCTTTTATTAAGATGGACAGATGGACACATCTCCTAAACCTAAACCATTTGGAAAACAATTTTTTTTTAAAATCACTTCCATATAAAAGCTAACTCTTATGATTATTTTTAAAGCAAATTTCAGCTCGAATTATCAATGGGAAATCCTAACAATTGCACTTTTAGACCCTTAAACCCAATCAGACATGTAGCTACACAACTAGAAGTCAAAGCCGCAGATCCAACTAGTTTGATTTAGGGCTATTATAGAGTACTACATATTGACCCAAACTTTCAAAACGCGGGTTTGTTGTGGGATAAAAATGTTTTAATTGATATAAATTTTTTAATTATAATATACATATATATGTTTAAAAATGGATATTTAGTGTTTTCATATCAGATTCAAACCCGCTGCTGAATTGTAAATCAGATGATTCGTATATATTCAGTTCAAATTTAATGAAAATTTTGTTAATTAAAATTATAATAAAATCCGGTAAAAATCTAAACAATTATCATTAACATGTGAGCTAATCTTGGTTGACTCTTTAAAACTCCAAAGAAAACTAATAATATTTTTTAAATTAAATTTTTATATACTTTTAAATTGTACATAAAGTTCGAAAAAACTATTAGATTTGTAGTTTTTTGTACTTAGATGATTTTTTACTATTCGAAAAATGAAAACTGAAATTAGAGAAGACAAAATTTTATTTATATGACAGTATTTGTTTGTTTTTGTTATTTATATTGCTTGATAATAAGTTTAAAAATATCGGATCTTATAACAAATATTTCAACATATTATTTGTTACTATTTTGAATATATAAATTTAAATCATTAGGGAAAATTAAGATACGTTAACAACTTATTTAAAAAATGTTTGGTTAAATAAGTTAAAATCTGGAAACATTAATGTTTGTTTCTCTAAAATAATATTACCTTATGAAAAAATCATTAATAATCGTCTATTTAAATTCTTATCATAAATAGAGATAATTTAGGGTAGTTTTGTTATAGATATAAATGCATTAGACTTAAAGATAATGTTGTAAGGGGCATTAATTATATTATATAGTATTTTAAAATTTTTTACCTAGAAGTAAGTTAGGTCAAATTTGTGCTTCTGTTTTAATAGTATTGATTCGTAAACCAATAAATGGTTTACTGTATAGACGAATATCTATTCTATTAAAATAGGATTATGACCTATTGATAAATATTTGGTCCAACTATTTATTATCTATTCTATTAAAATAGGATCATGACCTATTGATAAATATTTGGTCCAACTATTTATTATATATGTATTATTTTTTTGTATTAATAAAATTAAATCTTTTATATTATTGATAAATAAGTAATTAAACTAAATATAATTATAAAATTCAAATACAAATATAAAATTAAAATTTTCAAAGAAATTAAAATAAAATACATGGTTAGAATCTAGTATACTATTATAGCAGAATCCTTACTAGGATTCTGCCATTGCCTTTTGTAGTTATTTACAAGAGAATGTCAATTCCTTATTTGGATAGCATAACTAATTAATATTAATCAAAAATAATTTAGTAAATATTCCTAAACTAAAAAAAAACAATTAATTATGTATAGTTTCTCTTTTTATTATTTTATTTTCATAATTTACCATTATATTTATTATCATAAAAATTATTTACAAACTATTTCCAAAATATGTATCTACTATAAATTTTTATATAATAATTTTAGAGAATAATATAATTTTTTAGTTTAGAGTATTTTTATAGATACTAAACTAAAAACAATCTATATTTTTATTAAAAATACTAATGAAAAATTTACTAAGTTTAAAATGTTTCAAATTAATAATTAGTATGTAAAATTTATATTATAAATATATTTTTAAACAAATATCTTAACGAATAATTTATTAATGTGTATAAAATTATTTAACTTAACATATCAATAATATTTTTTGGAAATTTTTCAGAACAAAATTATTTTCCTCAACAAAATATGATCACACACACACACATATATATATATATATATATATTATTAGAAATTATATCCATTTGTAACATATTAAAAATCATTTAAAATAATATAAGACATATCTAAATAGAAAAAATATATTATTTTAATTCTTATATATTTATATTTATATAGAATTTTTAAATAAATTTAGAATACCAGTAAATTATATGTTAAAATATGCTATATATACGGACCTTTAGGTCTATTTATTCGAAAACAAGTCTGGATCGAATATAAAATAATTTGTGAGATCATATATTATAATAAAGTAACTTTAAAATTATTTATTTTTAATAAATATTTATAGATTTATACATATTTTATCAAAATAATCTAGAAAATTGAGGTTCAAAATCTAGTTTAAATTATGAAACAAAAACAATTGTGAACTTAAAAAGAACATGGGCCTAAAAAGGCCCAAATATTCTCAATGATGTCCCCGCCTTTAAAAACCACGACGGAGACGAACTCCAGCCATGGCGGTTCTGAGAGAAAGCTAGTAAGAGTTTTTTTTTCAAAAAATCAACAGAAGAGAAGGAGCACGAACCCTAATCGATTACTCGCGCTGATTCCATTGTTCCGTTTCCACTGATAATCTCTAAAATGGCGAGTGAGAGTTCCCAATCTTCTTCGCCGTCGCCATCTCCGTCGCCGGGCGATACGTTCATAGGGAGCTTCATTACTCTAGTTTCTAAGTCCGAGATCCGCTACGAAGGCATTCTATACCATCTCAACGTTCACGACTCTACGCTAGGTCTGAAGAACGGTACGGACTCGAAAACCTATTGCGATTTTTCGGATTTAACCTATTTAGTTTTCCGGAACGCAGATTTACATGTTTACGCTTGTGTATTTGAATCTGATTAGTGATTTTGCTTTTTGGAATTTGGTGTTTAGATTCAAGAAAATGTAAACGAAGGCTGTACATTCGTTTTTAAGTAGTTTTCAGTTCAAGTTTGTGTTGACATTTAGTGGAGAGTGTATATGCAAAACTTAAGCTTGTGTTAAATGACGATGCTCTTATGTTACTTATGAATGGTTTTTTTTTTTTTTTTTTGCAGTAAGATCTTGTGGTACGGAAGGGAGGAACAAAGATGGGCCTCAAGTTCCTTCATGTGATACAGTTTACGATTACATTCTTTTTCGTGGAAGTGACATCAAGGTTAGTGTTTAAACTCTTACCTACTTATACATTGCTATGTTTGATGTATTTTGTAGTTGATTTTTCTATGTTGGTATCTCTGATACGTGATCATTATAAAACTTTGAAGATTAGTTATAATGAATAGTTGTTTGGTGTTATCAGGATCTGCAAGTTAATCCTTCTCCCATCTGCACAATCAAAACAGGAAATTCAAAGTGAAAAAGACATTAATCAGGTAACGATATTCATGTGAAGCATAGATATTCATAACTGTCTTTTAATGATCAGTATGCATGTTAAGATATATTTTTTTTGTTTACAGGTCATCTCATTCTAGACAAGCTATGAGCTCTCCGCTTACTGGATATGATAATGGTTATGGTTTGGGGAGAGGAGCACAATGGGTCCATACACCTGCTTTGACTAGTAAACCGGTTCCGTCCACACAACATTCACCGGTCCCTTTAGGCTTCCAGCCTCCTTCAGCCAATGGTGGAAACTTGACGGAATCACCAGCAAGCCTTATTGGTTCAACAAATACGTTCCAGGCAACTCAAAGTGATGCTGGTCTATCTATGCCTGTGCCTTCTTTTGTGCAAGGAAACAAAACTAGCTTCCACTGGAGTCCCTCTTGGTATGATGCACCAGACAGTTTCATCATCTTCTACCAAGCCACAATGATCAAGCGCAGATTGTAGATATGTTTGCCTCACCAATTATGGGGTTAGTAGATGATACAACGAAGGTTGTTACTCATACACCAGACGTTGCATCTAATCTATCATACTCTTCTAACCCTTCTCCCCTTGGTCAAGCACAACACCGTACTCCACCTGGCCTTGCCTCTTCACCTTCCAACTTTTCTCCACTTTCTGAAGCACAACTCTCTGCTCCGCATATTCAGAACAGTGAACCCATTGCTTCTCAGGGTGTTGGTAAATATGTCTATGACTCTCAGTCTAAACTTTATAACTCATCAGTACGTTATAGTTTACCAGCTGTCACTTCTGATGCAGCTCCTGTAATTCGTGGTCCTTCATCGAACTCGCCTCAATCATTCATTGGCATGGAGCCGTTAATGCAATCTAGGCAGCAGATGGTCGATAGTGGTCAAGAGGGTGTGCCATCTCGAAGTCTTGCTACCACATATCAAGCGCCATTACTCCCTCTTCCGGTTTCTTCTAATCAGGTCTTTTTAAAATCTCATTTCTGGTGTTTTATCGTGAGTATCACACCTATGGGTGATTTCTCATGGTTATGATGAAATTTCGTCGTGATTATATTAGCTCTTAGATTCATGATCTCACATATCAAGCACCATTGCCTGTTTGTATCTTTTTTGTTATACATGCTATAGCTTCTAATTTGTTTTTTCTTTCTGGTTCTAAATGTGTTGCAGTCTTGGATCCCTAGTTCTAGCACTGAGTTCACTGAAGAATTTGATTTTGAGGCAATGAATGGCAAGTTCAAAAAGAGTGAACTGTGGGGTTTTCTCGGGAAAAACAATCAAATTAATCACAGGTAGAGACTGCAGTTACGCCAAGCGAAGAAGGGAAGGCAAAGGTATTCATTTCTATCTTTATCGAAGTGTAATCAAGATCTGATTCCATAGCTCTTGACGTTATCTAGTTAACATAATCTATGTGAAATTTCAAGCAACAGTCAACGTTTTTTTACTTGTTGCAGCCTGCTTATAAAAAGGATGACTTTTTCGATACAATCTCGTGCACTCGACCTGACCGTGCGGCAAGAAGCGGACAACAACAGCAACAAATCCAGTTTCCGGAGCACATGAGGCAAGACCCTCAGGTTTGTTTCATCCTTTCTACGTTCACCAACTTAAAGTTTTGAAGCTTCTCTTCCTCAAAAGTGCAATAGTGTTTAGTTTATGAACCTTTTTGTTCTCCTATCTTCATTTCAGGGATCTGGTAACCAGTTCCAAAGGCCACTTCAACCACAACCGGGTCAGGGTGCATATCTCGCTGCACAAACCAATCACAGAGGTGGATATAACAACAACTACTCAAACTCGGGTTATGGTTATTACTCTGGTGGGAGAGGCCGAGGCAGTAACACAAATTTCTAACCTGGTCAATCTCTGTCTTCCTAGGTCACTCTAGCACTTCCTTTTCATCCCTCTGTTTTCAAATTCAGTTTTTTCTGATTAAATCAAACAGTTTTATGGTAACCATATCTCAAGATTCGTAGGCATATCATATTGGCAAGTTCATGTTTCTTTTTTTGCTGTCATGATGAGCTTTAGCCTCAGGAGAAAATGTTGGTTCTCCTGTGTAGAGAAGAAAAATAAAAAGTACTATTGAACCTTTTGGTATATGCATATAACATATGCTTTCTATATGGTTTGTTATTTAACATTTAATATGCAAGAGAACGTACGTTAAGTTGCTAACACTTACAAGTTAAGAATTTCTTTTAATATATAACGAATAGGCACATTAGACATTTTATATATATAAGTAGAAGATTCCTTAAAGATCTATGAAGTTGTATAAATCTTTTATACAATTATGTAAATTACTTGCAAAACTCATTTTTGCCTTTACACCAAGGGAAGGAAAGATACCAAGACTTTCCCCACCAATGAAGGTTAAGTACCTGATCCTTTCTCAACTTCACCCACCAAAAAGACAAGAACTTGTGTTCCCAGACCGGATGCTGTCTCATCAATCTCTAACCAAAAACCCGAGTCCGAGAGCCACATAATAATGACCAGGTTCTCCTCTCGTCATAGTACAAGCCCTTTCATCTGGTGTTTAGCCATCATCTGTGCCATCATCTCTGTTGCTGTGATCATTGGTGGCATTGTAATCTCGCTGGTTACATGGTCATTCATCCTCGAGTTCCCATCCTTAGCGTCGAGTATGCTCACCTCGACCTCTTGAAGTACGGTCTCCATCAAAACTCTTTCCCCTTTTCTTGATATTCACTCTAGAATTTAAGAATTTTTTTAATGATCAGGTATGATATACTTGGAGTCATGCAGACGCAGATAACGATTGTGATACGTGCAGAGAATGATAATGGTAAGGCTCACGCCATGTTTGATGGAACCAATTTTAAGCTAAGCTATGAAGGTAGAACGATTGCGTACTTAAGACAGGGAGAGTTTGAAGTTGATAAAGAGAAATTATTGTTATCTCATTACGTGGTTCAGTCGTATCCGATACCATTGAGTCAAACCATGATACAAGCCACAGAGTATGCAGTTAAACAAGATGTGATTACTTTCGAGCTCAAAGGTGGGTCAAAGGCTAGATGGCGAGTCGGGCCTATAGGATCGGTAAAGTTCGAATGTAACCTTAGCTGTGAGCTTAGGTTTAGACCCTCTGATCATAATTACATCCCACAATCTCGTTGCACTTCTGCTCATAAGCATTAGGGGCTCTTCTAGACTTGTCTCTCATATTGATTTTTTTTTAACTTGTTTAGTTTTATATTTTTATTTTGGAGTTTATTTTTAATTGTTCTATAATAATTGTAACAATTAGTAGTATTCATAATACTATCAAATGAGAAGATGAAAGAAAATCTAGATATTTGAGAGGAAGCTTACTTTCATTCTAAAACAGTAAGTTCCTTTTCAAAACATTCTTTTTGCGTGAAAAAGCACAATCACTTGCTTATTAACCACTTTTATGTGTAATTGGAAGACAAAAAATGAAGAAGAAAAAGATCGTGGAAAGCAACTGAAATAGTTGCTTTGAATATGCATCTTCTGTTACGAAATACGAAAAATCAGAAATTTACGGGAGCGGGGAAACACACACAAATTTGTTTAACGGAGTTCGGCCAACCCTTGCCTACGTTCTTCGAACCTGCTACAGATCTTTTATTATCACCTGGGAATTTTCTTACAAACTTTCAACTCACACCCGATCCCCAAATACACTCAAGAAATTACCCTTAATTTTAATTTTTTTTTTTCTTTTTCTCAAGAGACTTTTCTTTTTCTTCTCCTTTCTTCTTGTTCTCTCTCTTTTGCTCTGCAATTTTGGGATGCTTTTCAGAAGCTAGAGGCTTGTGTATTTATAGCACGAGCTTGAGGAGTTGGTGGACGTAATTGTTGACAAACATGCCACCTCTTTCTTTGACATTTGTTTCACCTCTCTCACCGTCATCACCGGCCAAGAACAAAAACGTGTTCTTTGACTAACAATCTCCCACTTGAAGACTGATTTTAATTTGTCTTCACACCTTGATCAATGTAGCAGGTCGTCCCGGCTTCTTACTCTAACAAGCTAACTGAGGTTGCACACAACCTCAGCTTCTCACACGGCACGACCTTCGTTAGCATGTCTGTCGGATTCTTACTTCTTGGGATCTTCTCAAGCACCAATATTTCATCTTCTAACGCTGATCTGATGAAATGATACCGACGATGTATGTGCTTCGTTTGAGCATGGTAAACCCGGATTCTTTGCCAAATCGATGGCACTCTTACTATCACAGTACAAAACCACTTTCCCTTGGTCATGGTCTAGCTCTTGTAGAAAAGACTGTAACCACATCATCTCTTTTGTTGCCTCCGTTACCGCAACATACTCAGCTTCACAGCTTGATAGAGATACAATTTTCTGCAACTTTGAAACCCAACAAATTGTAGTACCCACCAAAAGTGTAAACATACCCGTTGTGCTCTTCGTGTTGTCAACGTCACCTCCGTTGTCAGCATCAACATATCCCTGCAATCCCATCTCAGACTTCATGAAACATAGAGACAAACTTGGGTTTCCTTTTTAGATATCTTAAAATTCACTTCACGGCTTCCCAATGTTCTTTTCCTGGATTGCTCATAAACCTGCTAACGACTCCCACTGCATGTGCAATGTCTTGCCTTGTACATATCATTGCGTACATCAGGCTGCCCAATAGAAGAAGCATATGGAACCTTATCCATATGTGCCATCTCATCTTCCGTCTTTGGAGACTGTTCTCTGGATAACCGAAAATGACTTGCCAGGGGAGTATTGGACTGGCTTCGTATCATCCATGTTAAACCTCTTGAGGACTTTCTTCACATACTCCTCTTGGGATAGCTTAAGACCGTCCTTGGTTCTACTGATTCTCAACCCTAGAATCTGCTTTGCTTATCCAAGGTCTTTCATCGCAAACTTCTTCCAAGAGTTTCGTCTTCAAGCTATTGATCTCATGCAAGTCTGCTCCTACTATCAGCATGTCATCCACATATATGAGCAATATCAAGTAGGATTCTTCAAACCTCTTGAAGTAACAACAGTGGTGAGCTTCACACCTCAAGAAACCGACAGCCTTTAATAAAGCTATCAAACCTTTTATACCACTGTCTTGGAGGCTTGCTTTAAGCCATCCAAATTCCTCTTAAGCTTGCAAACAAGGCTTTCTTTCCCTTTGACTCAAAGCCCTCAGGTTGCTTCATATAAAATTTCTTCATCCAAATCACCGTGAAGAAATGTCGTCTTTACATCCATCTGCTGAAGATGCAAATCTTCTTGTGCTACCAGCCAAGAACAGTTCTAATGGTCACCAGTTTGACTACAGGAGAGAAGATTTTCAGTGTAGTCCAATGCCTTCTTTTTGTTGGAATCCCTTCACAACAAGCCTCGCCCTTATATAGCGCTTACTCCCATCAGGTCTTCTTTTATCGATAGACCCACTTGTTATGCAATGCCTTTTCTTCTTAGGCAACTCTGCTAACCCCCACGTTGTGATTGGATAACAACGAGTCCATCTCGTCGTTCATTGCAAGCTCCCACTTGATCGACTCATCCACTTTCATAGCCTCTTCATAACATTCATGCTCGCCTCTATCTGTGAGCCAGAATGTAGTTGAGCGATGGGAGAAAATCTTACAGGCTTTCTGATGATTCTACTTGACCGTCGTAACTCCGTTACTGGTGTATATGGACCACTTCAGAATCATCATTCTCATCAGCCTCACCACTCTCCTCTGAGATATTTCTTCTTCTTCTGTTGCGCTATCCTGTTGTAACTTCGGTGTCGGGATAATCTCCCTAAGTCAACAGCTTCTGCCTCTTTCCTCTCAGAGCCTTCTTTTAGCTTATCCTTGTACAACACTTCTTCGTTGAACACAACATTCTTGCTGCGGATGATCTTTCGATTTTCATCATCCAAAACCGGTAACAAACTCCTCGTTACCATAACCGATGAAGTAACACTTCTCTAGCACTTGGAGTCAAGTGTACTTCTTGCAGCATCATCACGTGAACATAGCTAAGCATCCAAACACCTTAAGAATAAGAAAGGTTTACTTTCTTTCCGCTCCAAACTTCTTCAACGATCTTAAATCCATGGTACAGACGGTCCTCTGATTATTAAGAATGCGGCAGTACTGATTGCATCTGCCCAAAACGTCTTTGGCAGTCCACCAATGCAGTCTCATGCTCCTTGCACGCTCATTCAAGGTTCGGTTCATCCTTTCCGCTATTCCATTCTGTTGAGGCGTTCCAGGAATAGTCTTCTCCATCTGATTCCACTATCAGCGCAATATCCTCTTGAACTCGGTCGGGTGATATACTCTCCACCATTATCCAAGACCTTAGACACTTCAACATGAGATTCGTCTCAATCTCAACCATGGCTTTCCATTTCTTGAAAACCGAGAACACTTCAGACTTGTTCTTCATGAAGTAAATCCACACCTTCCTTGTGGAGTCGTCAATAAAGGTCACATAGTAGTACGAACCTCCCAGCGATGCAACATGAGTGAGTCCCCACACGTCAGTGTGCACCAGCTCTAGCTTCTTAGATTTTGACTCTCTTCCTCCTTAGAGAAACTAACCTTTTATGTTCCAAGGATGCAAACTTTCACACATCTGATGATCCACCGTCTTCAGATCCGGAAGAGCACCATTTTTCACCATGAGTTTCATCCTTTCTCACTCATGTGCCCCAACTACAATCCCACAACTTGGTTTGTTTGGCATTCTCGACAACAGCAACAATGTCTTGATAAACTGTCGTCATATAAAGAGTGCCTCTTTTATAGACTTTAGCCACCACCATGGAACGTTCCTGACTCTCCAGGCTCCACCACAAAGTTGACATCGTGCCCCGTATCATCAAGGTTGACCTACTGAGATCAGATTTCTCATCAACTTTGGACATGTCTAACCTTCGTAATCTTCCACACCGTCCATCTGACATCTTCAGGTTAATATCTCCAATACAATAATGTCCAAAGGTAATCCATCAGCAAGATATACCTTTCCGTAAGTTCTCCGCAACTTAATTCTCCATAATTTTTGCGTGCGCGGTGTGAGTGTGAATGACGCTCCTGCAGTCAAGAGAACCGCATGAATCCGCGACTGAGGCACGATCAGCATAGGAGTATTGACGCTTTTGTAGTTATTTTGTAGTTTCATCACGCAGCTGCACTTTCCTCGTTGAATCACAGACACTACCAAGGCGACATATCAGCAGAATAATTCATGTGTCACTGCATTGGCCGTACGACTCTCTTGTTGTCTTCCTTCTTGGTGAGTGCGCTGCAATCATCTTATGTGGCCTGTCTTTCCACAATTCAGCATTCCGCAGGCTGTCTGAATTTGGCACTTGCATCTGTCCATACCTTGCACATTGATCTAGGCCATTATACTCCGTTATTTCTTTCTAGTTTCTCCCTCAGTTTTCCCACGTGTGAAAGCCAGAGGCTTGTTGATGTGTCTCGCCAGATTCTATCCGTAGCGAACTTCACAACAAGGTATACGACTCTCTAACTATCATTAAATTAAGCTTCTTGCAGTACTGACAAAATGACTAACCGCTGCCCACATTGGCCATCCAACTATTTGGCAGATGATGCCAACAGAATCAGTGCCCGCACTTCGTCATCAACTCGGATTATTTCAACGACGAGACAGTTGCGTGACTAATCGTATTGAACTCGTTAACATGTTGCAGGCACCAGGCCACCTTCTTCACATCTTCAAATGAAAGACGTTTCTTCATGAGAAACACCTATTTATTATTAGCTCGAAGCGTTTCTCATACATGAATCGAGAGAACTTTCATAAACCCTTAATGTGCGTCTTCTACCTTCGCAACCGTTGCTGAGCAATCGTTTTTCAACCAGTGTTAACCTTATAACACTCCCAGAACTTTTCTGTCAAGGAGCTCCCAACTCATCCTGATCCATCCTTCTCAAGCTCTTGCTCAGCGGTTGATGGAGCTCTTTCCGTACAGGATAATCTCTTCAATTTGTATTCTCAAAATGCATATTTCTGTACCCGCCTCGAATTTCCCGATACATGTGCGACCTAACCGTCCTCGCCTCCCAGACGTTTATGCGCAACCACCGCTGTATTAAAACACCTCGTCGACGGACCCCAATGTTACCGACAAAATCATTATTCACGAAAGCACGTATTCACATGAATAGTAACCGGAGAAAAAACATTTGAACGATCACCGTAACATCAAGCTCTGTCATAACCAGTATTTAGGAAAATTACGGGTCAATGTTTGCGGAAAAGTCAGAATTACGGTGAGCGCGGACACACCCCACAAATTTTGTAACGGAGTTCCGGCCAACTAGCCTACAGTCTCCGGACTCTGCTACAGACTCTCTTTATTATCACCCAGAAATTTTATTACAAACTCTCAACTCACACCGATCTCACGACACTCAAGAAATTACCCTTAATTTAAAAAGGAAAGAAGCTCTTTTTTATCCTATTTTCTCAAGCGGGAACTTTCTCTTTTCTTCTTCCGCTCTTCTTGTTCTCTCTCTTTTGCTCAATGCAATTTTGCGGGATGTTTTTTTCAGAGAGCTAGAGGCTTGTGTATTATATAGCACGAGCGCTTGAGGAGGTATGCAGGTGCGACGTAACTTGTGGCGACAAACATGCACCTCTTTCTTTGACATTTGCTTCACCTCTCTCACCGTCCAACTTCACCGGCATTCACGGCCAAGCGAACACGTGTTCTTTGCACTACACATCTTCTGGCAAGATATACTTACATCTCTATTCGCGAATTTATTGTGCCTCCATTCCAACCTTTGCTTCTCTTCTGCTTAAAGGACAGAATGATTGAAAAAAGCTGACAAAAAAGAATGCAACCAGAACACGTTTTAGCATACTTGAATCTTAAGCTTACCAACATTGATGCTTCATTAGATATGGTCCATAAAGATCAAATATGGCGTGTAAATTCATTCGAATATGTGCTGGCTATTCGTAATAGTAAGCTTCATGATCTACACACTAATGTTGGAATTATTGCTCTGCATGATTACAACATTCATATATGAGAGATATGCAAATCCACTCAGATCCTATTATTGCGACAAATCCCAAGTCAGATTTAGTGAATATATGACTACTAGTAACCTGGTCGGCCTTCGCTTCAGAGATAATGTCATTTTGGAACTTGTATGAAAAATTTGAGAGATGAGTCTATTTCTATATCTCAAGGAGCATAAATGTTTTGCTACCAGACTCACGAGCAAAATAAAAACTCAGCATCAAGGAGCATATTACTTTTCCATATAGATCAGTAGTATCACTATGATAGAATGCGATGTAGTCACTGGCGATAATAGCTTCTCATGCCTATAATGAGCAATTTGCCTAGTTGTAACGATAACTGAAAAAACATTATTTCACCATAAAATAAAACATAGCTTAACCAAAAAATTTCCTAAAGCGAACTGCCAATCAACACCATGTACAACACATACCTATATTTCAGACAAGAGAAACGTTTATTTTTATATATAACCGAAAACCGGAATCTGCGACGATTAAAAATCCACTCGCTACAAAATACCCAAATTAACGGACTCCTAACTAGTTGGTTCGACCCATTTCACTAGTTCGCTCAGTCGGATCGGAATACAAAAACATTTCTCTCACAAACTTTAGTGCTATAGACCATGGAAAGTGCAGATATCACCCTCGTTGCCTCGCGATACAAGACTTCCATGTCGCTATACACAGTAGCTGCGTTCCCAGATGAACTTGTCTAGCTCTATTTCTCCATCGTTGAAGACGCCACACACAACCAACAAAGGAGAGAGAAAAGAGGGTACATAACACTAATGGAGAAGACGGCCATGAACCCACTCGCCACGAACTCGCCTGCTGTCGCGCAAACGGACTTGAACCTAAACGCAACACATCGTCTGATAACGCCTCATAAGATCCTGCACACATCACAAGTCACCATCAAACAACACAATAGAGAGTCAGCGCGAATTCACGATTGGCAATAGATATGGCGCTTAAGATATAATACGAGACACCACTACTGAACAGGACCTAAATCGAGGCTCACAACCAATGATTCCCTCTTTTGAGAACAAAAGCACGGTATCGCTAGTGACTCATTAGATCCATTCTTCGGCGCATTGTCCACAGAGATTAGGCTAATTGAAACAGAGAGACAAAGAGAAACTCCAAAGCCAATAAGTGTATAGCCACTCTGAAGCCGCATCCGAAGGGACTACAAGCAAAGGAATTCCAAATGGCAGCAGCGAGAGTCCTCAAGAACCCATCACTCGCGCCATAGACGACTGCAGATCAAGATAAATGGGAGATCCACGAACCAAGACCGCAGCCAGACCTTACCAACCCCTTCATGCATACATATGCTCGCGACCGCAAACCGAATACACCACGGAACAACACACCACCAACCAAGCCGAGAAGGAGATAACCCACTCTCTCTACACTGCAACATCCTGTGTTTTTATCTCTAGAGCCGCCATATTTCGCAGAGGAGAGTTGAGAGACGAGACAATGATACTCTTTTCAAATTTTTTCTAAGAGCAGAGGGATAGAGCCAAGCAAACTGTAGTTGTAACCGTTCTTATATATCAGGTTTCTTTTTACCTTCGAAGAAATACTTTTTATTTATTGCATTTCATTTGTCAATATGTGTTGGATATTGCACCAACTAAGTTTGAGTGTCAAAAAGCTTAAGTTTATTAGGACTTGATATAGTTCTTTGTGTTTCAAGTAATTCTTTGTACTATTATCATTCAATAGTAACGTCCTTTCAATTCTTGCATTTTCAGTTACAATTGTCCGTGGTTTAGTTGTCAATTCCTTCGCAATGCTCACTTTATAAATAGCCTTATAATTTCTTCTTTAGTATCAATTACTATGAATCAAAATTCAAAAACTTCATTACACAATCAAGGCCTCATACTCTAGGTTACTTTATTTTAGTATCAGAAGCCAAAACATCATTGTTGTGTTATACAGGAAAACACAATCTCTGCGAAGATGATCTAGGCTGCAAAATTTCACTTCACCCACTGCTCCAAAGATTGATGAGTTGATTATGCATACCATCGGAGTATGCTTATGCGAAAATTTCCTTAAGGTTCCAAGGAAGTATTCTGGTATTATTTGAATCCCGGCTATTGAAGACTTGCGGCGAGATCGAGACTCCAAGTCCAGTGCAAACAAAAGGCGCTGATGAAAGCCACACTTCAAAGATCTCCAAATGCGAAGAAAACTATTTGTTCTAGTTCAATCGACCCAAGAAACAACAATGAATACCATAACTCAAAAGGAAGACATTCAAGCAATTTATGAGACTTTATTAATATCAAAAAACAAAGGAGGTTCTAGGGTAAACAGAAACGCAACTTCAAAGACTCGTGAAACCTCTTAAACCTTGGAGATGAGAGCTAAAAGTGGAAGTGGGCCTAAGTATACTTTTGCAAGAGTTTATGGAAGATATCCCAACGAATATGAGGGAAACTATGGTGAATTGGAATGATGTAGATTGTGTAAAAAACAAATATTTCAGAAGTCTCATTGTAAACCTCACTTTAGTTGAGTTTTTCCATCGTTAATTATATATATGATATCGACTGTCTCACGGTGGGATGGGTTGGCAGAGCATCACTACAAAATTCACGAAGGTGAAAGTCAACCTGAGAAGCAATAAAGTTGAAAAGAACCAATCAATCTCTTCCAAATGAAAGCGAGCCAAAAGCACTGAAGGAAGAGGAGATTGAATCCACCAAAGTAAGGAATGCATACATAGCAAAAGGTAGAGGCATGTCTTTCAGTAGAACAGATCAGCCAATAACTGTTTTGGCATGTGGAAAGAAGCGGCACTATCAGTTATTTGAGTGCTACCTAGTCAACGCAGGAAAGGAGTAAACTACGTGGTCAGTCAGCTGGATCTACGGTAGAGCGCAGGCCAGCCCACAGATAGCGCTAAACTAGTCGATATGCCTATCAATGTGAGCAAGCGAGTTCTGCTGCTATGGCCGAGGAGATCGTGTCCTGAGACAGCTTAGGTAGAGTTGTAGACTCTGCTGCCAGATCCATGAGCATATATCTTGGTATGGTGAGGTGCAATTATGCGAGATTCAACATGTCATAGCGCACGCTGCATGAAATGATAGTCTTCTCGTCCCCAACCCACCACCCCTGCGGTACGAATTTCTACCTTGCGGGCTTCATTGAATATCTGACTGCTGTATACTGACGTGTTCACCTCTCTCTCTTATGCTTATGAACCCCATATAGATAATACAGCTCACGACCTCCTCTCTTAGAATTGATATATTCATATGTCCGTGGATAATAACATGCTGCCAACCACTAAAGATGAGCCATATATAGTATATATATAGTCAGAATAATTCCTCTTTATCTAATATTTAGAAGTTTTTCTTGTCCAAGCTAGTTCCTTACTTTAAGAAGAATTCCATTAATCCTTAGGTAGAATGACGTGGAACCCGGAACACTGCATGCTGGAAGCTGGAAAGCCAGAACTAGTAGATCGGCGGCATCGCTATAACCTAGGTTCTTGCTCCTGATTATTTGTCCAACTTAGTTATGCCACTAAATCGGTTTCTATGCGTACAAGGCGCGGATAAATATACATGATGTTCTCAGAGAGCTACCTGAGTTGCATTAGTGCCACAAGTCCTTGATCGACATAGAGCAAATTTGACGCTTGGCTCGCTCTACCAAATGATGTTGAAAGCGCTAAGTCATAAAACATACCTTAGTAGTGCTTCCAGTTCAGGGAACCATGCATCTAAAAGGTTTATGCTGCAGCATCAACTAGCTTGAAAAAAACGAGAATCCTATGGTCTTGATATATGAACACATTAGATCAAGTAGTATACTCATTGACTATGCCTTGTGAGCATTATTCGTGCGCCTGAACCAATGTAGATAGACTAAAAAACATGCCTTCACAGGCATGTATTCTAATGATGCGATCGTGTTGATTCCAAGTCAATCCATGCATAATGAATATGAATTCCTCAAGTGCTACTAGGATCTAAGTTGGCATTTCACATTGGAGCCTTATACATGTAGTACGAGAGTCGACTATGAGATGACTACCAGGGTTCGAAGTTGTTGCTGGTGCCTCTTTCCATGATGAGAGTAACTTGATTGCAGGTTGGATCACTGCCATTTATTGAGGGGATAACTCACAATGGTGGAACAGTAAAATGAAATATTCCAATCTTTGTAGAAAATCCAGCTATTGATGCATGGACGGCTTGACTACTTAAATCGCTTGCCATCAAAATGAGTCTGTAAGACTCCCTTCTCATTATTAGAACGATTGCTCTCTTCCTGTCCATGATCCTCACCGTCCAGCTAGTATCCGATCCAAGCCTCTAACCCTCTTTATTTCTTATCAGATTTTTTCATGTTTGAGAATTTCTATCTCATATTCTTGGTATTCATCAAGCCAATCTACTTAGGCATACATCAAACCCATGAATTCAACTTGTTATCTCTTGAGGATTATCTATGTAATCAGAGGAGTGTATGGGTCATATCGACCATGATTGCCTGAATTCTTGGCGAGGTCGCAAAGGATTAGTTAGTGAGGATGACGAGTGTTAATTAGACCTTGGAGGCAACATGGAGGCATCCTTCCTTTGATGCTTGATTCGCTGGCCTTAGCTTGAGCCTCTTTCATCTCTTGCATCTAAGGATCCCTTTTTTGAGCTTGTTAGAAGATGCAGTGGCCTTACATAATGATCTGCTTGTCGGTAATTGCGTGTGCTGTAGCATATTGCCTGCTCCTGAGGTAATTTGTGGGCTATTTCCTTGTCTCGGTGATTTTACACTGACTTGTGGTAAGACCATAATCATTCATTGTAGTCTGTCTCTTGCTATTGGAATTAGAAAGGAAAATATTTCTTTATTATCATATATAGTATTTGATGGCATGGGATTCTAGGACGATATCGCCCTCGCCCAATGCAATTGGATGATAACCCATGAAAACAATAGCATTAATATGACAGTCATCTGATACCCGGAGTTGACCTAGTTGATCCTAGTAGCCAGTAAATCTTGACATTGCATCTTTGATATCGGAATAATACTAAATCTATTTTTGAGAAATATCATCCCTTTCAAAGTACCTAATCGGTTTCTTTATCAGCGACCCGAGAGGTGATTCACACTTGACATGTCGTTATATTGTCTTCAAATAAACAATAATATCCTGCCTGGTATGAATTAAGGGTTGATAACTTTCGTTGAACTCTGCCGTTGAATTTGGCCACTCTAATTATGTTTACGCACCCTGCAAATTTTGCCCTATAGGTTCCTGTTGGTGTAAATGACCATTATTCCTGCTAACCCAGAGGTATCAATTAAAGTGTTTAAGAAACATTTCATCTTAGAAACCCCTTTGGGATTTTGGGATATGTTTCTCCTGATTCAGGAGGTTTAAGGCGGACATGTTTCCCCTGAATTTGGAGGATGCTATGGACTTTCGTAACTGAAAATCCAGAGATTTTATGACTTTCGTTCTAGGCACTGAGTGTTTTTATGGACTTTCGCGTTCTAATGCGAACGTAGAGCGTTTATGGAACTTTCATCCTGGAACCGAAGGTTATGAAACTTTCATCATGAGAACCCAAAGGTTTTAGGATTGTATTCCCTTCAGGACCCTGGAGCCGTCTTAGGCCCCGTATCATTTCATTTAAAACTCAGCAGTGTATGAGGATGTAAAAGCCCTTTGGGACCTGGAGGTCTCAGGACGCTTCCCTTCATTTATGACCCGGAGGTTTTGCGGAGCATTCATATCGAAGCTTTATTCCCCCATGAGTAAAACTTCTTATTAATTGTATACGGCCATTGCAATCCTGCCCCCGAGGTAACGCCTATGTCTAATTTTGGTTTCGAGTTCCACTCAAGCCACTTAACAAGCATAAGCCACTTATCAACATCGGTTTTATATGTTTGGCCACTCTGCCAGACTCCAAAATTAGGCCACTATCAACATCTTTTTAGACGTTTGCACTCAACCACTTCATAAAGCAGGCCACTATCAACGTCTTAATGGTGATGCACTCTGCTTCATGCAGAAAGCCACTAATTAGATATTTTATCTCCGTGCTAGTGTGGACTTCGAACCCTGACGCAGGCGTTAGGCAATTGTAGTTTACCAATTAGTGCTAGCTTGTGAATCTACATTGTGCTGGTGATTCAAGCTCAGCTCTAACTGCCTTTCCACGTACTGGATTAAAACAAGAATTAGGGTGCTCCATGGTACGATACTTTGCACATTTTGCCTCCCTCTATGAACCTTGGGTTTTCTACAGCCTTACTTTGGCAGGGACGTTCTATGCTTCATGTTGTTCTCTACCCGATCCCTCTAGCACTTATGCTACATTTCATATGAAGGTTTTCCTGCATATTGTTTTTGGCACGGGCGCATTTATGCGAGAAAAAAGAACCAGGTATTCTGCACAACATTACTCCGGCTTGCGAAGCCATTCCGCTTTAGTCGTATACCTTTGAATCATTTTTGTGGATGCTGCCCACTTATATGCAAGGGTTGTTAGGATTTTCTCCCTTTACAAACTCTGAGTTTGAATATAGTTGCTTTCATGTGTTTTTCGCAGGGATTGAACATTTTTATGATGCTTCATGCGTAAGATAGTAAGCACATTAAAGCTTCTTACGCAATACTTTGCATGTTATGTAATATTGCTCACTGGCTGAGAATAAGCCGTTTGTAGCTTCTTCAGGCAGTACTTTGCATTATTATTAATATGCGCTCCGCCTAAAGAGTAAGCATGTAAGCTTCTTCCCGACAATACTTTTGCATTATCTGTATTCGTTCTCTCCTTGCATGGGAGTAGCTCTTGGTGCTTGTAGTGTGCGAGAAGTTACTATTATTTAGACTGGCGATACTATTGGCTTGTGCTAGCATCTCTCGTGATTTCAAATACTTTATCCATGCGGAATATATGTGGATTTCCACCTAAACGCGCCCAATATCATATTGGTCTCGTAATCCCCTCTTAAAAGAATCTTCAGTAGTCGTGATCTAGCGGTAGAGGATTCCATATTTTAAAAATATGGAAGAATGCGTTTTAGTAAAAAATCTCTCCATTTTACCCAGATTCAGGGATGGAGCCGGATCTGATCTGGATTTTTGATTTGAAGTTCGGGCGTCTGTTCGAAGCAGGCAGTAAGACTCCGTGTGATTGATGATACCCGGAACACTATTTGCTCCTCACACTTTGCTCGACTAAATTCATAACATTCTCTAACAAAATGTTTATTCGATGATGCATGGACCGGTCCCTTCTTTTATGACGTTTACGCGGTTGCTATTGGCCTGGACACGTATAGACTAAGAGTTGGGAGAATCTTACTCATAAAATAAGTCTATAAGGAAAATTTACGTCCTATAAGCACTTTTGCATGACTCGCGTGGTGAGTCATTGATGAGATGATTAATCTTAAAGATTCAGATTCTCGCACTTTTAGGGCTAGGAATGGCGAGTTTCGTTTTCTCTTGGACGGTAGGGCCTAAATGGTTCTTGTAGCCTTTCTTAATTTTCTTCCAAGCTGTTGCGAGCATGGCCTTTTGAATCAGCGGGAAGAAATCATTGATGCCATTACATGCGTACTGGATCTCCTTCGTTAGTTGATAGTTCCTCGCCTGAACCAGGAAAATTCGGTTTATATAATGCTTACACAGTTGACAGTACACTATCATTTTCGCAATTGGTGTAATCATGTCGTATCCGATGTGG
>CAJHQP010005137.1:0-48622 GCA_905132765.1 Moricandia arvensis | reverse complement strand
AAATAAAAATTTATGTATGATTGAAAAGGCTTTTGAATTAGCGTGCGAACCCAAAACTCAAAGTAGAAAGAAATAAGTGAGTTATATGACCACAAATATCCGAAGAACTACTGAAATGATAGGCAAGCGTGAAAGCTCTAAATGATGACTCACATACTATCACTAATGAGAGATGAGTGAGACGAGAACTCCCGATATAGAGGATCGACTTAGGAGACTTACACCTCATATTGCTACCCTACCCTTCCACATTGGAATAGGCCTTACTGGTCCATTAACGATGTAACAATCCTGTGATACAACAATTTACCTCAAAATCCAATGAAGTTGTAAAGACGCAGATCGAATTGGTTGGGAACATGTCCCCAATAATGTCGATTATAGCCGGGTATTCTGCGTAACTCGACTATGCTCACATGATCATCTCAGTCCGAGTAGACTATAGACCAAATTCATTTCCTCTTCTGAATATCAGGTAGCCAACTATGATCGGAAGAAAGACCAACGATAATAAAAAATCGCATAGTAAACCAATAGCGAATTAAGGACTATCGCCAGGATAAGAAAGCATGGGTGCTTATTAGGCATAGAAAAAAATAATCACTTACTAAAAAGATAATATAAAGAAGACATCGTTCAACTGAGTTGCATAGAGAAGTCCTATACTGCAAAGCTTGAGTTAAACAAAGAAATTCATACTAACCTCTAAATAGGGAATCCTGTGAAAGCACACTTATCTATGCATATAAAAATTCGCCACCAAAGCCCTCCAGTTGAACGTATCATTTGTTATGAGGGATAGACTTATAACTATATTTAATTGAGTACGTCATCCGTCCATAAATCGATTCTGGTTTGATGATATATTCCGCGTGCCTATAATTACTCTGAACCTCTAGGCAGAGCTGCAAGAAAAACAACTACCAATGAAGACTAGACTTCATGATATAAGGCAGCGATCATTTCAAACCCAGTGAAGTTTAGGTAGCTGCATGGTGTTGCAAGTATTTTACTATCACATTTTACTAATGAATCTACTTTTAGATCTTAAAAAAAATACCGATTATCATAGCCTACAGAACTAAAGAACACTATGAGTCTTATATGCCAAAACAAATTAGCTTTATGAGTAAAACTCCCTGAAGAAACCTAAGCATCAAGAGTCTGTTTCTCGTGCGATAAAAATAAATCTCGATCTTCAGCCACAGACCTTATCTTGCGATAATATAACCAATATGATCTGAAGATCCATATAACCGGTGAAGTGGTATGTTTGAATTTTAAATGAAATTACAACAGATCCATATACCATAGAAAGTTCCGAAAATAAATTTACACTACCAAGTTCATGGAGCACTAGAGCATGTTCCTAGGCACCAATAATTCCTCCTTAAAGCAGAGTTTTAAACTATTTGTTTATATTAAGAGACACCAAATAACTTCAATAACATAGAGACCGTGCTATAACATTTATCACACTTCCTACCATCTCAAAACATATTATATGCGGATAGAGTAAATTCCGTCAGAATCCCTAAAATTGAATGAGATCGAAGATCATAAATCACTTCTGCAGTAAGAACTTGCATAGAAAACAATATCATTGAGATTTCTACCATATATCTCGTTCTAACACCAATCTAATAATTTCCTATAGACATCTGATTTATTCAAACCTTCCATTATACATCGTCTTTAAATGCATCCTGTGTCCTACCGAGTGATTTATGATGTGAGCAGGTTTGCAGTGCTGAAGTTATAATAGATATAACACAAGGTGTAATCTAAAATTCATATTTTATTACAATTAGGAGAGAAATACACATCATTCGTATCAATATCATCAACAAGTTGCCATCTTATTCTAGAATATATACAGAATTTATCAACACTATTAAGATCCTATGTTTAATACCTGTATAAAAATATGCAAAGCATATCGACAGTACATCAGTAAACTCACCTTGAAATTTAAGACTGCATAATGATACTGTTAATGACATTAGAATAACATAACAGAATGTTGGTTCAAACAATATTAAAAGAAGAACCTATTCTGTGACAACCAGCCGATACAAGCCTCCCAGCATAAACTGTGCCATTCCCACCCGCTCTCTTCGGCCCATGGGCCCCCATTATGTGCGAACGGGGCGGGTGTTAAAAAGTTATGGTATACGCTTCGTGGAAGTCTGTATCATAAGTCACAAGAATAAGCAAATACACCAAACATAAGACTATTCCGAAATAGCAATTGCATCACTAACAACTATCGAATAGAATCAACTTCCCGATATAGGATACACTCATACTTACAAGCACTATCTCCAATCGCAAGCACGCTTAACCTACTAGAAGATTTTATAATGAAGATGTGTGACAAAAAACAGAAGTATAATCACTTTAAAAGTGAGCCATCAAAGAGTAGTAACAATAACATCAGATCTCTTAATTAAAGTACATATAAGAATCCAAACAAATAATCAGACACATCGAAGTATGTTAAACTTCAATCAACCTTGACTAACATCCATAGAGCGCATACGTCCTCGACTAATGCGTCATACACAAATAGGACTCAAGATAACGAAGCATCTAACAAGAGGTCAAGAAACCAAAGACGCCATAAAGCCAACTCTGATATCCACCATATAAGACACACATAGGCTTAAGCCCAAACTTGACCAAATGGTCTACACAATGCACCGACTACAATCAAAAGAGAACCTTCGTGGCCCCATACTCATGTGACGACAGATGGTAAGTGTTAGTTTACAATTATAGTAGAAATAATACAAATATACAATAGATATTTGTACACATATGCCAAATCACCAAACTAATGACCTTTCAATCACTGATCAATTACCATCAACTCACTATGAAAGTTAACGTGAATCACGTGTCAACTAATTAGGTCAGCGGATCTTCCAACTAACTCAGCGCTACATAGCGCGTTAACTCTGATAGTTTAATACGAATGTGTGAACGGAATAAATGTAAACGCACTAATAAGAATTGACAATAAGTGTAGCAAAAAGTCAAATACAACTCATATAAAGTTAACGTACTTTGGTAGCTAATTAGGATAACCAAATCAAGATACAAAATTCACTATACGGCAGCTCACTTATGGATGACAACATATAACTTCTTGTAGGATGCATTGAATTAAAGATGCGATTTGTAGGGTATTATAGAGAAATGCCAAAAGCGCAAAACAACAACACTACCTTGGAAGAGAGCTTTAATAAGCTTGCAGGTGATAGTGTAGGATCTGTGCTCTGCACAGAGCCAGCCTTTGGTCCTATAGAGACGAAATTTTTACCACTAATCATAACTACTCGCTAAAGACATTATTTAGAGATAGCTTATAGATCAGAGACATACACCTCGCAGTAAATAACTGGACGAAATGACTAACTCGACGATACTTAACTACGAAGTAGGGTAGATCTGAAGGTATTAGCAATTAATATAGTAACATCACATAACCGAACCAGTGACAGATTAATATACTATACATATATACACGATAATATGAGTCTTGAGAACCTTATACTTTCAACATATATCTTACTGATATCAATTAATTAGTAAATTTCAATAAATCATTACCACATAAGAAATTTCTACCAAATCTTAGACTTCATCTCACTCTTGATAAATTATAACAACACCACATAACTATATTGTCCTCTACCACTTTTACTATTACCGATACGAAGCTCTATTTAAAGACATACAATCATTTGTCTGTGATCTTAGTGCAGTCCCTCTGTGGATTTGATACCTAAGTTAGCTAACAATGAACACTCATCTTTTCGACGAGAGTAAGTTGTCATAGAAACGTAATGACAGAGAACAGTAATGCAAATTGTGGCGTCTATCCGGTGGCACTCTTTTTTTTATAACCATGTAGATCCAGTATAAATAACGCTAGGTATTTTTCATTAATTGTTCCTACCTTACTATTACGATATGTACCTTACTGATAACAGCGATATGCTCCCACTGGAGGAACCCGTGTATATATGGACTTCTGTACGTAACCGAATTACGAACTCAGACCTGGCGCATCCCGATGAATTCATATCGAACCAATAATCACTAGTAATTGTCAGACGACTTCTGTGACGCACCCTCCCGTAGGTTCATCGTGTGCGACGCAATCAGATATCGACCTTCCCATCTATACCACTGATCAGACACCACTACTCTCGCCGAGGAATACAAGGTAAGATCTCCCTCAACCGTGGACTCAAAGCTACTTCTAAGCTCGAGATAACCAGTCAAATGAAATAATACCGTAGTCACAGTGAGAAAGATCTATGTAAGGGCAAAAACTTTGACCAAATGACATGTATTCGAATATATAATCATCTCATAAACATGGTGAGACAGTAGCAATTGATGGTTTGAACCTAAACAAATTACATTTTAAAAAAGATTGTAATTTAATGAGAGATAATCGCCGAATTTCAATGTGCGCAAGAGAGAGTAGTAGAATATCCTAAGCCAACGTCGAATAAGGACCTATATATCACGAGAGTGAGAGATATAGTGTATTACATCTATGAACTTAACCTTACAACCAAGAGGTGAAAGGGACAACAACTTATGTGAAGATCTAGAGCTTATAAGTCTGGGAAATCTTCGCGAGACTTCTGTGAGATACGGTCATATCCTTACTTTCTAGTGGTTATTTCTAAAACCCCAGGAGCACCAAAATCTAACCTGTCGAACGGATCGAGAAGAAACTAAGGAAGACAATATGTGGAGTGTCACCTAGGCGCATAAAATGTACATACGTTTGTGAAATCCTTCTTATATACTATGCAATACTAGATCGACAAGCAAAGAGCAAACACTAGAAGATGAATAAACCAAGATACTGCACACATATGGATCTAATAAAAACAATTAATGGAGAAGACAAAGAAACATAATAATGGAAGAATCCTGCTATCAACGTAATGAACTTACGAATGAACAGAACAAGATCATAAATGAGAAAGAAGATAGATCGACAATGAACAAAGATCTCGCACCAAATTTCCACAGGAGATCAGAGGAAAATTGAATTTCAAAGAAAATGCAAGGCGGAACAGAGAAATGTCAAACAAGGTTACCAAATAGAACTAGCTCAACACACAATAGAGCCACTCAAACACCCAAAAACCTATCGATGACACGCAATCTACAGAAGGTCTAAACACTTAATTACAAGTAAGCTCAATTGCCACATATAACAAAAGCAAATCTTCAAAAAACAGAGAGAGGTTCCGGAGAAGGCTAGGATTTTAGATAATTAGAAAAACATGGTTACCTCATTTACAATGTAATCTAACGACGACAAAATAAATCAATTGAAAGGAGATGAAATTCCAGCATAGAGATAACAATCGAGTGGTATGTTGGTTGTACGAGCGAATAAATGTATTGCGTATCATTGGTGAAATTCTGCGAGAGTTGACAAAAGCTACTCCTTCTGATAGTATACAAAGATCATCAACCATCATTGATACGAACAGGATTAATTCCTACCACAGTATTAAGCTATCACCACCGAACAGCGAAAAAGAGTACACAATACGAACTAAAATATAACTCACTGAGAGCTGAATAACCACTCCACAAAAAGAATCTACAAAACATTAAAACGTTATTCATTAGAAGCAGATCCGAAGCTTTCTATCCAGAGACAAACTACCATTTAGATCATATCCCGTCAATCCCAACTGGTACAGAATGCGAAATTATACAAAATTTATCATAAGACCTGATATACCTACACATAATCAAGGATAATTCTAGACGAGAAATCGACCAGAGCTTGAGCCTCTGTAACCTGTGACGAACCTGAGGGTAATGAAAATTAGATTAATACTTCCGAAATCAAGGAAAATCGCAGCAGAATAAAAGACAGGTGAGAACATTCAAAAAAGACGTGTCCAAGAGAGAAGATCAATACCTACTCACTTACTAAGAGGTTAGGATGCGCGCAATATGCTTGAGCAGCAAAAGGTAGAAATGTCCAGCCAAAAATCTGTTTTAGTACGACGACAAAAGAGATGTCCGTCACCATGGACAGAAGTTTGACACATAAACACCAAGCCGTTCAAAGAGGTTCATAGCAGACGATGTAAACTGAATTATCAATTAACTCTACACATCTTACACCATCCCAGAAACGTGCCAACGAAGGGAATGCTAAATTACAATTGAATGATTGAGTACGAAATGAGACCAGAACTGAACATAGTTACACATCTATATCTACCACCTCAGATACTAACTAATTGGAGCCAAACTGCCAGTTAAGTACAAATCAGCGCGCACTAACCATGCAAGGTGATTTAGATCGATCAGCGAACGTATGCTACATCAAGCGGAATACAGCACATCTCATCTCCGATCGACATAGCTTCACCCCACAATTCTTAGCAATCCATGTGGAATATCCCAACAAAAATTTCACACACAGTCATCAAAATTTCCAATAATCAGTACAGAAAAGCATTAAAACGACCCTCCACAAATTATCCCTGGAGTCTATGGCCTTTCTGCGAGGCAAACTATAACATACCAAGTGAAATCAACAAATCGAGCAAGAAACAAACACTCGACTTAAAGTAAGTAGAGATAAATCTCAAGAACCAGATCTAAACTACTAGAGAAGAATCTATAATTCTCGAAATCACTCTCGAATAATTAGAAGATAATATATAACATGTAACAAAATAAGCCTTGCCGACAATAACAGCTGGCTCTCGGTGATTCCTAGAATTCTAAAAGTGTAACCTAAGACCTAAAATAAAACTAGTTAGAGTAGTCGACAGCATCGATAAACAACCAAGAAAACGAAAATAAAGTACTAATCTAATTTCTCTAAGTATCTAAGATCTATTTCTGAGATAATTGTTGTGTCTCACTCATCAATCCTCATACCAATTTTCCAATCTTATCTAAATATAATATATTACCCTCAAAGGTCGGTCGTCTTTCCTTTTCTGCCATAAATTCGAAATCTATCTTTTCAGAAAAAAAATCATTCTTAATGTCTAAAAATCAAAATCTTCATAAATGATTATCTGGATAGAACCTTGACATTGTATCTCTTTATTCACAATTATTATCTTCAGTCGAGAAATATTATAGTAAATAACCATTCAAATTGTATCGGCTTCCTCAGTACAAAATTTAATAAATGCATTCTTTTAAAGTTTGCAGTTTTAAACCTAATTTCTGGGCTGCTTAAATAACTTAAGCAAAATTTTTACTAATGTACCTATTGGAGAAGACAATTATGACTTTTTCATTAACGAGATAGCTAAAGTATTTCAACGTAATATATACTCGAGAGATTGCTTTAATAAAGTAAGAAATAATAAAATCAAGTCCCTGTATAGTGGGTGAATATCATTAAACAATTGTGAGTAGCGACTTAAAGTTAAATTGTCGTTATACATTCATACAACTGAGAATACAAATATTATAGGCGACAACAGAGAGTCACATTGCTACGTTTCTTATCGTAAAAGAGATTCCAGACGGTGTGCAGGACCGAGATGAGTGTGAATTCCATGTGAAGTGCAGCTCCTAGATGCCAAGTAGGTGAGATTACGCAAATAGGTCGCCACCAAGTGGCGACAGAAATGATGTTGGCCATCTTAAATTTAGGAATAGGATTCTCCACAAACCCTATACCCTTACCTTCACTTTCAAAATAGAGATAAAGACCAGATAATAGTAGAAAATTAGAGATAGCGAAAACGTCAATTTCTTGAAGTAAAGTCTTAGAAGATAGGTGTCATAATAGTTGAGAGAATATGGAAATGACAATGGCTAATACCCTCCATTACTTGCTAAGCTTAGATCTTAATAGATCATAGCTAAACTAAATAAGGATGGAAGGACGTATTGAGTAGTTTGATTGAGCGGTTAGAGAACAAAGATGAGTGCACGGAAAGTGAACATATCTATTAATGGAGATAATACTATAGAATTCAAGCAGAAAAATTCAAAAGATAAGATGTACACCTCAAACAGAGTGTACACAAAGGAATAAAACCCTACAAATAAACATGAAAGGATCCAAATCGAGTGGGGAACAATAATAAGAAGAGAAAAGAATCAATAACCAGGCTAAGCAAAGAGTCGAAATTAATATCCGTTAGTAGACAAAAAGGAAACAAAGAGTTTAAAAGTGTCGAGTGTTCTTGGATGGTCTGTACAAGAATGACTGTGTAAAGTGGTAGAACATCTTCGACATTGTCAATCAAGAGGTATATAATTACTTATGTCTAGAAGACCATCGAAGAGATAACAACTAGAACAATGAGGATTAGAGGTTAGCATGAAGTAAGGTACTCTTTCAATTGGATACTTATTATGCAAGTGTTAAGCTACTATAGTTCTGAGAGATAAAACCAACCAGAAGAACAACTTGAATAACCTCTACTTCCCATAACAATTCTCAAATGCCATATTTTTACTCACACATAGCCAAATGATTAGTGACCAAATTGTCTCCATTGTTAAGGCGTACCACCTTATTGATATTTTTAAATAAATGTGAGAAGCTGAGAATTGATATGGTTAACTTCAGTAAGTAGTCTTGAGATGTAAAGGATGTACTCAGAAATAACAAGGAGTTGAGATAGCCAGAGAAAGAATTTAGGTATAATAATATGATTCAGCTCTTATGCACTATTTTGAAATGATTATGCAAAGGATATAAAATACTACTATTTGGTATGATATTGAAAGAGAGTCTCTTTGTTCGGGCGATTAGAGCTACCTACTTCAAACCATCATCTCCATTCTTAGATCTTTTAGAGAATTCTATCTAGGTGACGACAATCAAATAGCGACAAAGATAAATGGGGAGTTGAAGTGTAATGACACTTATATACTGGATATCTATAAATATCACTGGTTTTTCATTCATTTGAAGTTCATATTAAGATGGCATTTAGATGTTTATAATTGACATTTACAATGATCATAAATATTACATCTTATATTATGAGAGGCAACTAGCTTACATATTTTTGGAGAAAATGTGGACTGAAATAAGCAATATAAAGGGTATTGAACATACTCCAACAAGTGGATGAAGAGTCTTTAAAAGTTATATCTATCTCAAACTCATCATAATGTAATGAGCGACGACATATTTAAAATGTAAGTAAAGCTTTTCAACAAAGGATGTGACACTCAAAGTCGTGCAGTCAGGAGCTGATACTAAGAGCTAATGGGCTATATTTAACTTGGACATGTAGTCAATACCCGAATATGCTCCTAGCGAACTAATAAAACTAGACGTCCCAGACCGACCGCTAGTGACGTAATAATGCACCACAGTAACTCTGTACCAAGCGTCCTTTTCGCAGCCTCTGCCAACAACTCTATAGGTGCCAAACATCGAAACCAGTCCCTACAGCCCGCATGAGCCAATACAAGACCGTCTGGTCGGAGACCCATGCGGGCACTCCTCTTTACCGCGAGCGTAACACTCCCATCCGACAACCAAATTAATTCCCATGGTTGACTCGCGAAAAGTACTATCTTTGGTTGATCCGCAATCCAAATTTTTCATCAGTCTTCTAGGTAAATATATCATATTTATTATCCTCCTAATATATAGGGTATATTATCTCTTTTTATCTACAAATATGTGTTTCCTAATTCTTGTGTGAGTACAAGACTTAACCCACTTTTCTGCATCATTATCTATGACAAGTTTAATTTTCAGATCCTAGTATTTGTAGTGTTTCATATGCTAATTAATCGTAGTGTAATTAGTTAGAGCGTTCAAATATCTAAGTTACGAACGTACAATCATAAAGCGCTTTTGAGCCTGTGGTCTGGCAAATACACTCTTTCCTAGAGAAAGTACAGGAGATTAATTTGATATTCTCAAAGGATAAACTACCGCGAGTGCGTGGCGAGAAATATGGATAAATCAAGTTCGTATAACGAGGTAGACGTTGTAGTGCATGACCATAAGCCGCGTGCAATGCAAAAACTATAGGTCCTGGTAAACTGGACGGCCCAAACCACTATTCCTATTCCCCCAACAAAAACAATAAATCACCTACTGCTGTGGTTCACAGATATACGTCCAAAATTCTGCTAAGCCGTTTGGCAAAACATGAAGAGAAACCATCACACCATTAACGTCTAGTATGCACGCAGAATAAAACCAAGAGAGGTAACGCACACAATCGCTCATATACGGCGAGTCAACTCCAATAGAACCCAAGAGATCTCATGCGCCTACGACACTTGCACCATCTGGCCTGTACTTAGGAGCGAGACCACCACACCCACAGCTACACCCAACATCTGCCCACCATCGACCGAATTGAGTGGTATGGAGAGACCATAGAGCCGAGACCAAAACGTGCGTTCTGATACAATTCCGACCCAATATCGCGAACGAGAGCCTGTAGAGCAACAAGAGAACTCAATCTGGATTGAAGCGTCGTCTCCATTCGCAGTACGAACAGTGTGTAAGGACCCAGAAGACCACGATAGAGCTGAAGTTGAGCAGGCCCACTTCTATCCTAAGGTACTCACTGGAGTCCCGCTCCCATTCTGGCGTGGTGAGGACAAAGGACGATAAGGTGGTTTCAACTCAAGCAAAAGTGCGTGAGTGGCATCAGAACACACCAGATTCATTACCTATGAATCATTTATCACTCAATAAGCTTCCAATTTTCGGAGGTCAAAAGTGATAACGAACTCGTATCTGTTGTAATCCTTGACTCCGAAAGATTAACCAAGTTTAGAAACCGTGTGATACTAAAAGCGGTACATATTACTCCCGGATATCAAGGTATTGATGTTAATGAAACTCGTACCTTAAGTAATAGGAAAACCTGGTAACCACTAGCTACCCACACCATATAAGCTATATCTATATTAGAGAAATCTCGAAATCCATATCTTAACATATAACCTGATGTTAGAACATGATCACCAGTCTTCTCGACTACTCGAGATGATACATATATATAGCTATCTATTAGAGAACCGGCACGGAAGAGGAGTCTAAGATGCTCCGGCTAACATATGCCACATCTCGTCGACAAGTTTTATAACAAAATTTCACAACCCATCCCTTGACGAACACTAAATTTGTTATAATAGTAATTGAACAGAACGCACAAATAATGGTGTCTATAGTCTCAGGAAGGGAGAAAGTGTTATATTAAGTATTCTCTTAGAGAGGATTAAAACTACAGCGACCGAAGATACGAAGCGCGTGAAAATGGAAGGCTCATTCGGCCACGAATCATGAATAGTATTCGATCACCCGGCTGCCGAAAAAGGAAAGAGATAAACCGCTCTCTAAGAGGAGTATATAAATACTGTAACCTGAAGTTTGAAGAAGCAAAGCACATCACAATTCTTACTCAAAGCACAACATAGCACTTAAGAGCAATATTAGGCATATTTTTGTCTTTTCTGTTATCGAAGTTGTGACTCAACTTTGTTTAAAAATATCTTTACAAGGTTTAGAACTAGGAACTCGCCGAAGGCTCTATTTTGCTTAGGACCTTTTACCTATTGGTATACGCTCCAAACCACAGATTTCAGAATAAGATCTTCTTTTGCTCTCGTTTCGTTTTATTGATTCACAATAATTTCGTTTGTTCTCATTGTTTGATTGCTTGGTGTGTGTTTAAAGATATCCTGGGACCTCTGGGGCAAAGTAGGTTTTCTGCTTTCCTATTTTTTTATTCGAAAAATCGACAGTGCGAATTTTGGTCCTACAATTTAGCCTTAGACTTTAGATGAGCTTTAGGTCTTTCATGGAGATTAGTGATTACTGCGTTTTTACCACAGGCCAATTAACCTAATGTGCACGCTACCACATCGAATGGTATATCGATGCAGCACTTTAGGATCGAATCCACAAGGAACTAATGATCTATAACACTAAGAATACACAAACTTTCCTAAATCTAAGCAAATAAGAAGATTGATGGATTGGTAACAAGCTAAAACTCCTAGATTATAACAAAGTGATCTCAAATTTCAAAAACAAGAAATAAGTGCAAGAACAAATTTCATATCAATAGCTAAGATGGATCCATGGCAACATAATCGATATCGGGTGATCAAGATTCAATATAGGATGCACAAACAAAATAATCAACAAGTCTATAGGTCTAAAACTCAATAAAATAGACTATCACTGTCGTCACAATAATCCCTATGCTAATCAAGCGTTAAACATCAACTTTCGTTGCCTAACATAATCAAGCATGCATAAATCACAAGTCTACTAACCATTTAACATCTCTAACATCATTGTCATTGGCTAGACATGTAAAAGACAATATAGTGTGGTTCAAGCATTTCATCGAACACCTTTCGGCATGAAAGTACTTAAGCTCTAAATCAACTTGATCAAGACTAATCTATCATTAAGAACACCTAATAAGCATAGAACAATGTTAATAAAGCAAGAGACATCCTAAATATCCACTTAAAGACCCTAAATCTTCTTAACCCATGAATCACAAGTTCACTACTCAATTACTTTTCATGAGAAAACCTTAAACCCATATGAGATTCAAGGCAAATCATGTCCAATGAGCAAGAATAACACAATAAAGAATGAGTACTTCCTTCCAATGATCAAAAGATTCAAGCTTTTTTAGTTTAGACAAAGTTTTTGAGAGAAAAAGAGATCCCCCTAGGGTTTAGGGTCTAAAACTATATATAGGAGTCCAAAAAAACGAGTCGGATCAACCCAACAAACCCGGGTTAACCATAAAAATTTGGGTATTTTTCCTATAGCGACCAGCTGTGGTCGCTACACCTGGTCGCTACGACTGTAGCGACCACGCCTGGTCGCTACGGCATCCGCATTCTCTTGTAGGTCTGTAGCGACCACGCCTGGTCGCTACGGCATCCGCATTTCTCCTATGGGTCTGTAGCGACCACTCCTGGTCGCTACGCTGGTCGCTACACCCCTCTTTTGCTCCAACTTCACTTCTTAGCTCAATTGCCTCCAAACTCACTAATAAGCATCTCCAACACCTGACATAGACAAATGTAATGGAATGCAACCTAAACATGCCTAATGATATCCTATATGCTTAAAATGCATCAAAGAGATGACCAAAAACCATGCAAATATGTAAGATATCAATTAGCGGGTAAACTCTTTTTGGATTCATGGGTTAGGATGATTAGAGTGATTAAATGAGATAAAGGTGTTTAATATTATGTATATTATACTATATAATATATATATATATATATATATATATATATATATATATATATTATATATATATATATATATATATATATATATATATATATATATATATATATATATTATATATATATATAATATATATATATATATATATCCTGGCTTGTCGAGTGTTCTTAATGCTAGTTTTGTCTTGATCTCTCTAAACTAGAGCTCTAGACATTTCATGCCCGGAAGGGTGTTTGATGAAATGTCTGAACCAACTCAACCTTGCTCTTTGCTTGTTTAACCAGAGATTTTTGATGTTAAGGAAGCTTAGATATTTAGTAGACTTTCTCTTAATGATTACTTGATTGAATTAAACCAAAGACATTTGATGTTTGATGTTTGATGATTGAAATAAAATGAACATTTAAAGATCACACAGAAGATGAGCCATATGTGGAGCAACCCTTTGATGAAAGTGTCCTCACACCAGAATAGAGTGTGAAGGTGGATGATCTTTTCGAAGAGAACCCAATGTTGACAAGGAGTGAACATGACAGCGATGCTCAGGTTAAATCTTATGTTACATCGGGCAACTTTATAAGGAAGAGAGCTCACATAAATTGAGATACAAATTGCTAATGATCTCAAGGAGGTAATATACTATGTTCCACCAACCCATTTAGAAGGTATATGCGATTCACTTTTAGAACTTCATCTAGAAGAGAGTTGTTTGCCTTTTGTTGAAGATATTGCTTCTGATTTGAATTTTCATGTGCTCATCAATTAGTGTCTTGATCTGATATGTGAAACTAGAAATCTAGATGACTTGAGAGTATAAAAGGTTGCTAGAGATCATCTTGAAGTTTTTTTACAAGAATTATCTTTGTGTTTCAATTGATCTTGAAACTGACATTTTGATGTTTGATGAACCTAAACCTCTTTTGAACTAAGTGATTTAGGGGATGAACTTAATGTGATAAGCTAGTTCTTGAGATAAAAAAAACATGTCGAAAACAAACATGAGAATGTGAATATTGTGTTTATTTGATTGATGGAGGTAAAGTAGACTACTTTGTAAAAACCTCGTTTGAACCATTAGTTGACTTTATGTTTCCAACAAATTCATTTAATTCTCATTTCCCTCTGAACCTCAAGGAGTATTTCATAATTCATAGTACATCTAAAGTGAAGCTTTTTGATGAAAAATTTGTCTACTTTCTATGGATAGTAATTTGCTCATTTGCACATTTTGTTTCTTGTTCTTGTAGGAGAAAGACCAAATGTGCATTGGCTCAAATTTTTGATACTTATGACTAACACACACACCAAGTCAAGCTAAAGACTTAAAACAAGCGCGTTTGGGAGACATTTCCATGTTTATCCATTGTATTTATTTTTTTATTTTTTGTTTTTAAGTTGTTCAATAAGTGTGGTTGAGGTTTTTCAAATTAAGTCAAGCACGACTCATTTTGGCCGATGTGAAGCATCCCATTTTTACTTCTCCGCTTCAGCCATGTTTACCGGTGAGATAAAACCAAGGCCAAGAATCTTCTACCACTCAATTCAACTAATAACTTTAAGTGTCACTCCAACCTTGTACATATTGAGTTATCATGTTTATTTCTTTCCCTTAGATCTCTGCTTTGAGTCTTCTACCACTCAATTCAACTAATAATAACTTTAAGTAAGTGTCACTCCAACTTTGTACATATTGAGTTATCATGTTTATTTCATTCCCTTAGATATCTGCTTTGAGCTGATTCTTCGTTGGTTCCCAATTGATTGAATTGAAGCACATTAGAACCAGCAACTACATCGCAAGGCACATATTTGAATTTGGTTTGAAGTACCAAGAGAGCTATATTTTGAACATTAGGCATACACGAAACAGAGGATAAAGTAAAAGGCCGACTATGACGGACCATACATCCTTCGAAACAGAAGTTTCAACTCCGGGAAGAATGGCTCTACCACACACCTACGACGAGGAAAAGAGTACAGTTTTCTCTCGTGTTTTTTTAATTTTGCAAGTACTAAATTCTAGCAATAACCTTTTAAAAATTAAGGGAACAGTAATTATTTATAGTTATTGGGAAAATTGTTTTTTAAAAATCCAAAAAAGAATGTTGTCTATTTAGGCTCATTTCAACTACTAATTGTCTCATTAGGTTAATTATTTTCAAAATGCCAATAATATCTTTACAATTTTAGTTATAAATTTGAAATTACAATTATAAAATAATTATAATATATTTACAATCATAAAATAACTATAATATATTTACAATCATAAAATAACTAATATATTTCCAATTATAAATAATTATAATATATTTTAGATAGTATAAATTCGAAATTACAATCATTCAAAATTTTGTGTAGAAATAATAAATATTTTTGATAGTATAATAATAAATTCATTTATAAATTTGAAATTCTAATTACAAAATACTGTACAGAAATTCAATTTTTCAAATATGAAACATAATATTTCCAAATATTTTCTTTTCATATATCAGAATTGTTCATATTTATCCCTAGAATCTACATTCTAATACATGTAGAATAAAATTAACATATTTGAACTCGATTTCTACATGTTTTAGATTTTTAGTAATGTGTAGATTGTGTATTCTATTTTTTTTACAATTATGGACAAAGTAAAAAATGTATATTCCAAATATTTTTAGATTACATATATTTACTAGATGGCTTATTCTAATTTTAGTAGAATTAATGAAAATTTAAATTTCATTTTCCATTTCACAGAATGTAAATTTTGCAGTTATTGGAACAAAATCTGAAATTTTTATTTAAATATTTTTAGAACTAAATAAAATGCTTTTATACTTATATATTATTATTTTTAATTTTTATATTTTCCTAATTTTTCGGATTGTAAAATTATTTATTTCGTTTATTTTTCTAAGTAATAAAGAGTATTATAGATAAAATAATACAAATATGAGATTATTAATGTAATGGGACAATATATTTGTTTTTTCTTTTGCCTAAAAACAGTTTTCCCTAATTATTTTATCACTAAGTACAAAACTACAAGGGAAATTTGATGCTATAAACCATATAAAAAATTAAAATTCACAGAATTACCATAACAATTGATAGCTATGATATAATACATATTATTGATAGGATGGAAGAAAATATCCATTTTATAAATATTTGTCTACTCGCATCTTATACAATAATCACACATAACAAAAAAAAACAGAAGCATGAAGAAGATGGAGAGGTATAAAGAAGCGGCACGAGATTTAACAGGAAAAATATTGATGGGTTAAGAAAATGGTTCATAACAATTTTTTTTAGAGTATGATTGATTTTAGGGATGTTAAATTCAGGAACAGGGCTTAACCCTCTTTTGTTTAAAATAAACTCAAACCTATTTTAATCAAGCTCTATTTTAATCCTATTTTAATTAAGGGTTAGGGTTTGGTACCAGAATTAGTCCATTTAATTTTCATTCATATAGACAAATGTTTGTATACTAATTTTAACCAAAAAATTACATTTTTAACAACTTAAAATATGATTATATAAATGGAAAAATCGTAAAATGGAATTTTCCCGCCAAAACCGCAAAATCTAGTTTTTTCGCCAAATCGTAAAATCGAGTTTTTTCCGTTCACAACCAACATTTTATTAATAGCTGATCATGTATATAAGCTGCTGATATGGTGGTTAAGTTCACACCCACATACTCCCAATCTCTTACAAACTGCTTTATTGATTCATCCATGTGTTTTCTTGTCATTCCTGTTCGGAGAGTTCCAGAAGAACATGCACATAGGAGATCAAGCAAACTTGATATTCTCCAATGTCTAGGGGTTGACCTTATGCTCCTGGTGTGTTAACATATAGTCTTTACTCTCCTGGTGTGATATTACAAGTTAGCAGTCACGTACCAACATGTTCCATTTTGAAACAAAAGTTTTTTTTCCATTATATTTTCTTGTATAACATAACTTTTCATGATTGTTTATTCGCTTCTCCTTACCCCAGGCTTTTCATGTGTGGGCTTCCGTCATTTTGATGGAAATTAACGCAACTGGAAAATTCCATTTGGGCTCCTACATCGCTGAGGGATGCATATGTACTGAGCACAACGATACGCATGTTGGAGCATTCTCAACCTCTTAACCATGATATATTTGCTCTGTACGGTTTTAGTTGCCATGACCTCATGTGGTTGTGCATTGTTTAATAATTTATTGTTGCTTTATTTTTATTTTCCAAATGGCTAAGCTCTACATCTTCACCAAATGAACATTTTCTTATACATTATATTTGTCTAGAATTCTCCAAAACAAATTATATATTTAGTGCAAACATTTTAGTCTCATATATTCTTTTAATTCTCGTCCAACAATAAATATGTAGATGTTTATAGTATTAGACATTTTAATATACTATTTTGTTTTATTGTTACAATATTAGTATCTTAGCTCTCTCTCTCTCTCACTCTCTCTCTCTCTCTCTCTCTCTTCTTAGTGGTCTCTCTCCTTTTTCGAGCGTTTCTTTTTTTCCTCACTACCTTATATACCAACAACAACGTCTCCTTCTCTGCTGCTTACAAATACATTTTCTTCTTTTTCTATTGTCAATTACTAAAGGTGATCAACAAAAATAGCACAATTTAGTATTTGTCGGTGTATTCTAGAATTAACCTACATAATATAAATGTAATAAAATGTGTATTCTATTTTAGTTATGTTATTACTATAAAGAGTTGTTTATTCTATTTATTTAATAAACATAGTATAGTATCATTAATCGGTTATACATAAAATAGTGTCACGCGCGAAAAAGAAGAGATTGGTTCAACTTCTCTCATAAGTGTCCCATCAAAGAATCATTTTATTACAATGGTTATTTGGTTGAATTTTTTCTACTACGTGTATTCTACAAATTAACCCAAATTACAAAGTGGTTACCCCTTGCGAAGAAACAACACAATAGAGACGAAAAAACTATAAAAGAAAAAGATAAAAAGAAGGACAAATCTCTCAAATAGTTCATTTTGAAGCTTTTGTCCCAAAAATACATCAGAAAAAATAACTAAAATAGATTTTTTTTATTTTGAAATTTTTAATATTTTTAATTTTTTTAATTTTTAAACCTCAACTCCAAAACCCTCACCACCATAACTTTAAAACTTAAGTTTGAATTAGTTAACCTAAAGATATAAATATATATTTAATCCTTTAATAAAGTCTATTTTGATCATTTTTTTCTTGAATGCTATTTTGAGATAAAATTTCTTTTAACTCTATTTGGGTCTTTATCAAGTGAATATACGGCAATGTTATGTTTTTATATATTTTCCTCGAGTTTTTTTACCATGGAAATTTAAAAAGATGGTAAAGTAAGAAAACTCCAAAAAATTATCAAGGCTTTTCCTTGAAAAGGAAGCTAATCCGGTCACAACCTTCACTTCTCTCCCCACCGCCACATCATCATAGCCGCCGACAACAGTCGGAAAAGGAGAGGAGGAAGAACTAATCACTCCCGAAGATAAAAATTTCTCCTCAAAAGCAATCTCAAACTCTGCACAATCCACCTGTAGCTCTGCCGGGCCGCCGCAAGAGGCAGCTCCTCGGCGTTTCCAGAGGCTCGGGTGTAGACGATAGCCATTTGGATCGCATGTACTCGCTTTCCTCCACGGAGGCAAATGCATTCCGTTCTCTTCAAGCTCTGTTTCGCCGCCCCGGAGATTAAAGTTACGATCTGACTTAAACCGATCAGATTTTCCGACGAAGATGAACGTAGAGATTGAAGCAACGCGTTGTAACCACTCGTCTGTCTCGCGATATCGAACTCAGATCTGAAATCAACGTCGATTAAGAACCGTTCTTCTCTAAGAATCACATCTATATACTCGTAATCACCAGCTGGGAACGATGGAGATTTATCCCATTTCGATTTGCAGATTGAAGAATCGTAGTGAAGAGATAAGAGTCCTTCGTTGACTATCTTCCTCATCTCGTCTTTTCGTTTGACTGATTTGTTCTTATCCACAATCTTCGCCACGTCGGCTAACAGATTCTTCTCGGCGAGGCTCGCGCATTGGGTCAAACTCTGTGATTACGATTCGGTAAATATAATGATCAAGAGAGAGAGGTGTGTGAGAGTAAACGGTGTATACCTTGAGATGATCAGAAGCGTCGCCGTACAGATCTGATTCATCGTCGGAGGAGCTATCGTTGTTGCCGTTGAAGCAACTGCAGCGGTTGCGTCCCCATTTGGATTGCTTCTCGTTGTTCTCCTCTATGAAATTCTGAACCATCTTGCCTAAACAAACCGAGCTCGGCTCCAGCTCCGTCACAGCGGAGGATGAGCTCCTCGTAAACGGCCGATCAAAGAGACGCTTGAGGCGAGATTTGAGCACCGGTTTGGGTGTTGTTTCCGGTTTAGCTACGGCAGGTGAATCGATACCAATCGGTTGGATCTTCATATTAAACGGCATCGTTTGCCAAAACAATGATCAAACTTCCGTCTCTCTCTTCACAAAGTGTGGTCCAAGTCAATTTCTCGTTCAAAGTAGCTTAAGACACAGACGACGAGAAACGAAAACAGAAATTTCAAAAACCTCAGATCGTCAAAAATTGGTATCTCCAAAGATTAAATAAGAAGAAAAAGAAGAATGTAGCGAAACCTCTCAGCTAATACAAGAAGAAAACCTAAACCGTCTTCTTCAATTTAGCGGATAATTTTCACAAAACGAAGCAAAGAATAATACTACTTGACAAGGAAAACAAAAGAGTATATAAGAGGGTTCAGCGACGATTTTTACGGAACACGTGACGGCGATGGTTGGAGAAAGAGACGGAAACAGAGGACATGATAACCGGAATATTCACTTTCCCGGCGAGATTCATCGCCGGAGAATTTAAAGGTAAGCGACAAAATAAGAGAGGGAGAGAAAAATGATCTTTTATAATAAGAAGAAATGTATTTTCTGCAACTGTTATTTTTCTGGTGTGGGTGAAGAGAGGTTGGCTTCGTCTTTATAAAGAAGAGCACCAAAGATGAAAGCTACAATATAAAATTCCACGTCAGATAATCCGTGGCAATTATACTCCTCGTCCTGGACCGTCGGGGTATATTGTACTCTTTATGAAAAATTTAAACACAAAAGTAATTGGTCAAATCTCTCATATAAACATTTTTAAGTTTTTGGCATAATTATTTTTAATAATTTAATGTATGATCTGCTTGTTCAAGTAATGATATAATTTCTGGAAATATATATTTGGACTGACCACTAAAGGACAAAAGAAAAAGTATGTTATGGCAGTAATTATCTGCATGTGAAATGATAGCAACATATACTATAAGCTATTTAAAGATTAAAACTTGTTGACAAAAAAAAAGATTAAAACTTTAAAAGTCATACCACATGCTGCAATTATGAGTCTTTAAGTTTTGCTTAATTAACCGCATTTAAATCACAACCCTTTAGTTAAAATTACTAAAACCATGCAAAAGAGGGAACCCAAATATTTGACCATTTGGTCTTAGTCATTAGTATAAAGAAAAGTAAAAGTAAAAACAAAAAAAAAAAGTTAAATAGAGTCAAAGTAAAAGTGTAATCGAGCATTTACGGTTGAAAACGAAAAAAAGAGCTAAGAAGATGACTCGTCCTTCGTACGCATGTCTGCAATTATCCTTCGTACGGTTGAAAACTAACATTGCAATGTTCCGCTACTAACATTTCAAATTTATGCAATGTTTTTTTAAGGTCTTATTTTCTATCTAGCTATATTTAGAAGTTAAATTAAGTACATGACAATAATTTTAACAGTATTAATAAATTAACATTTAGCTCACATTTACTCCAATTATACCTCACTAGTAACACATACACAGATATAGAGAGATAAAGTATATGACATCGGACGTTTTTTTCGTGAGTTATTACTTTTTACTATCACATCTTGTAGTGAAACTACATTATAAACTTATTTACCCAGAAACATAATTATTTTAAATAGAATAGTGAAAATAATATATAATCTACAAGTGCATGGGTGACTAAGAAAAAGATCAAATTGAATTTGAATTTTTTTATTTTATATTGTAATATGAAAATATTCTTCTATTCTATTTAATAAAATTAGAATAGTACTAAGATTTCATTTTTGTATACGAAATAAATGATCTGTTACCGCAAATTGAGCAAGTTACTATTTAATTTATAGACCCCACCCAAACTTCCTAGATATTAAACCTAACCCAACCCTAAACACTTAACATCTTTGATAGAAAATGTTCAAAAATATAAATATCATTGAAGTAGTATAGGATCCCAATCTTACCTCTAACCCCTACATATTAAATCTCTCCCACAACTGCTAAATACTATATCCAAACCTCTAATTAGTAAATCTAAAACCCTAACCGGTAAACTATAAAGCCAAATATAATCTATTAATGTTTTAATATATTTTTAAAAAAATTATCAGCCATAGTATAGAACATAAATATTCCTTAACCACCTGCTTAAATACTAAACTCTAGACAAACCCCTAATCACTAAATCTAATCCAAATAACTGAACTATAAACCCAAATCTAAATCTATATAATACGCTGCCAATTTTTTCAATGTACACAACATTGTATGCAACCTCTATTAATAGTATAGAATGGATAATCTACTCCATTTACACTATGTAAGCACATCTGTAAAATAGTATGCGAAAATTAGAGTCGTGGTAGATGAAAAAACATCCATGAACTAGACTTTTTACGTTTGTCCAACATTCTAAATTGTGACTGTACCTAAATAAATGCAATAAAACGCACATACTATACTACATAAGTTACACATATATATTGGTTATTCCCTTCCGCATTACAATGTAATTATAGTACACTATTAAGGAATGGTGTGCGATTTGTGTAGGTAAACGACACTTTGGTTCATACTAAGACGTAATCTACAGCCGTCTACTTTAAGTAAGCTGACAAAGTGTGCTCAACGCATAGAATCTATAAAAACACATGTACCGCGAAAAATGATTTCGTCTATGTTAATACTACAAAGACCTGAGCGCCTGCAAACATTATAGATAAAGTATAGACTCCCATCTGTAACACTTTTGAAATTGCTAAGCATTCAACATCTCCAACTGATCGTCTTTTAACGCAATCTTGATAAGCTCGATCTAACACAAACAAAAAAGGAAAACAAACAAAAGTACATAATAAAAATTTGTAGAAACCAATGGGTAAGGAATCTAAAGGAAGCATATAACTTAAACCATAGAATATCGTTTGAAAACATAATCCACAAGAATCTTCACATGAATATCTATTTAAACAATTTCATAATGTAACATGAGAAGTATACAAATAGAACATTAGAATGGCAAGGTGGGACATAAGCAACAAGAGTGGTTAAGTAATGCCCCAAATTGTGATATATGGTTATGTCTAAGTAGATGGTGTAGAAGATTATGTTTATACTCAATACTATTTTAAGAGTAGGTGAAAGTGATATCTATTACACGGACCAGACAATGTATCATGATATTACTATACTACACATGCTTCTCATAAAGAAAGACAAATAAAAAGTATGGAATGGAAAATATACAAAATAGAATAGATTTTTCGTGCTAGATAGTATAGTAATCAAGAATAGCACAACAACCAATATATTTCTCATCACAAAGCAAGGCAAAAAAGAGTTAAAAAAGACAATTACGAAAAAATGCTAGAAACTGAAAGATAGTGTAGATTGTTTGTGTACATTTTGTACTATGTCCAAGCTTACTCGAGAGCGATGTCCATATAATCAGACCCGGACTAAGCATCATCCTCATATAGCAAGACACATAACAAATATAGAATGGAATATACACAAAGTAGAATAGATTTTTTTTTTCCAAACTTATATAGTATACTAAAACAACCATAACCCAACAACCAATAGATTTGTCATCTTGATTCAAGGTAAGAAAGAGTTAAAAGACAATTACGAGGGAAGATAAAACCGTTCAAATAAAATTAACCCTTAATATTCAAGGGGCAGACTATGACATACAACCAAAAATCATTGTCAAATTTCTAATAGATGTTGAAATCGTGACCATGAAAACAACAACAATCTAAACAAGCTCAGATTTAGAGAAACCCCAAATCCGAACTTACAATAGGGTAAAGAGTTATGAAATCGGGGTGTGAATGGAAATCGGCGAGGATCAACACAAATCCCTCGGGGCTTGTTACTTTCTCGTCTCTTTTGTAAATTTCGAAAGTTGTGAACCGGCACTCAGTGGAAACAATATAGAGTGAAACTATTCAACTTTTCAAACTTTTTCTAATAAAAATTTTCTATGTGAAAGGATGTGATTTTGGAAAAGTTCATGACTTACTTTTAAAGAATAGTAATTATTAATTTAATATATTAATTAGCAGTTTTTCCAGTTTCGAATAAAGACAATATAATAATATTACATAAAAGGTAAGAACGCAAAGTTAAGGCAATTGAATAGACAATGAATTGTTAAACTATTAATGTCCGATAGATACATAGAACCGTAAAACAATTTGAAATAATAAAATATTATAATAATTAGAACGGTAAAAGGTAGTATGAAATGGTGAACATAATTTATTGTAATTTTATATGATTCAATTGGTAGGATATATACTTATTCACAACATAACACATAACATAACACATGATACCTCAACTTTACAGATATATATATATATATATCATTCTAAAAAGATCTACATTTTAAAAAAAAAAATTGTTTCAAAATATATATATTTTACATTTTTTATGTAGTACTTAATAGTAATTGTAGATTTCAAGAATATAATATATTTATTAAAATTTTATTGATTAAAAAATATATAGATCAGTTAATTACAAAATGTAAGCATTAATAACTAAAGTTTTATGGTTTCTTAAAATATGTAAGAATTCAAAACATATATCTTTTGGAAGAGGTGGAGTATAAGAAAAACAACACACTTTAAACTTTATATTTACTAAATGCTATGGAACTCTATTCAATACTATTGTTTTGTTGAAAAACGCAATACTCGATTATTTATGTGCGTGTTTGGAGTATAAGAAAAACAACAGACTTTAAACTTTATTTTTACTAATGCTACGGAACTCTAGTCAATACTTTGGTTTTGTTGAAAAAAGCAATACTCGATTATTTATGTGGGTGTTATAACAGTAATGCCATACATTGCTACAATTATATAAAATGAAATTTTAAATGTAACATTGATTTACACGAAAGAAGTGGGGGATCAATTTTGTCTCCCCACAAAACAAAAAGCTGATGATACCTTCCCTGTGCAGCAATCAAGTTATCAAAACCTTTTTGTTATCTTTTTATTTTTACTTAATTAACATATAACAAATCAAAGAAAACACATACACAATCAACCACTTTGAACCCACACTAAAATGAAGATGTCACAATGTGTACACAAAGATTCAATATGAGGTTCCCAAGATGAATCTTAAAACTCCAATTCAAACATCTAAGCACACATTTTTTTTAATTAATTTTTATATAATCAACCTGAAATGGGAATAACGATCCGATTACAAACCCAATTAGAACAAAAGTACTCTATTCAAATATTTTCTAACTAGTTTTGCTTGACCTATTAATTTCGATGTGTTTCGCTAGATCGAATATAAAATCCTAGAGTATTGTTACAGTTATCAACCTTTGATGAGAACCACGAGAAGGTGAGATTGACCTCGTTTCCTCGGATGCTAGAATTTCCAATGATGTCTCCAGTGTAGCTAGTACCTGATGAACTCAACGAAGCTTGTAATCATCATGATCTATGAAGCACTATACGAACACGAGAAGACAAATACATAGAAGCACTAACTTAAATATGAGTGGCCTTAAACCGCCGGCACATATTCAAATCCGCCGCCATAGAACCAAAGCATAAAGAGGGACCCAAAGATCGCTAGTCTAAACCGGAATGCCAAAAATCAGTTTTCGAGTAGACCAATGCAACACAAACCGGTAATTGCTCAAAACTGCAACAAGTATTAACGAGCACCATTACAATAACAACCAAGCGAGTGTCATGACACTGTGATATGATATGATGCCAATAGGGGCACCGAGGAATGGATGAAAGCCGCAGACCACCCAAATCTTCTACAAGCCTCGCCAATTCCCACGATTGAGAACCGAAAGCAGCGAACTTTTACCGTCAAATGATGAAACTGGTGACATCGGTATATCAAACCTAAAGAAAGCAGAGCAAATACCAAGAAGTTTTGTCGACTAAGCTTCAAGGAGAACCGGTTACACATCACTGGGAAGAGGAGAGACAATTAGTTTGTTTCGTATCAAACATAGCTCAAGAATTTTCAATCCAATATACATCGGGTAGCTATTTGTTCCGTATCAAGACCAAGTATCATACGAAACACAAATATTTTATGAAAACAATTTATTCATATAATACTTAGGTTTCACATGTAAAGAAAGATACATATAGATCTCGTGGGAGCACTAAAACATACCATAATATACTAAATACATACTTGTATTTTGTAAAAAAGCATAACAATACTCCAACTTTATATAAGATCTTTCAGCCTCTATAGTTTTCACTAATGGTACCTACAAAAACAAGTAGAATCATGAACAACTAGTTTGCTCAGTTAGTTTGGCTTTTATTTACCCGCATAATCAATTCCCCAAGAACCCAACAATATCAATAATCATGCGAGACATCATCACGATATGCAACAACCATGATACTAATGCTTACTTATATATATTACATGTATATACTTTTCTTACAACATGTTCATCTCGAACCTTTTACACTCATTTGAATTTGGCCATCCCATTTAATCTATGCACTCAAATAGATCATAACCACAAAGGTTAATAACCGATGGTCACACATATATCCGAATGTTTCTAATAACCAACATGTCCAGACCACCCCATCTTCACGCGGCCCCATCCATTGCCATGCACCCAAGCAGATCATAGCCAAAAATGCTAAATAATCAATGGTCACACCCATATCTGGCTGCCTCTAAAAACCAACACGACACTAAGCTGCATCCCGTACCAATCTCATCCCATCGTGCTTTCATATCAATGGGTTTCGAATGACCATAACAACATTTCTATATATAACCTCATAATACATAGTTATAGTATTATATAGTTTTGATGATGATACTCACCCATCTCATAATCATTAAGCATACTAATTATCTAGGCCCATCAACCAACAAACAATACAAGAAATATCGGCATTAGTAACACAACAGAAACACTATCATAGCTTTCATAGTATTTCTATAAACGCTATGTCAACCGCAGCTATAATAGACCCCCTATCATAGGACTGGGCACTTTACCCGATATCCGAACCCACACCCGTACCCGATCCGAAAAACCTGAACCGAAATCCAAACCGAAGTAGCAAAATACTCGAATGGGTATTGAATTAGGAGAGATTGGATATCCGAACGGATAATATACGAATCCGAATGGATATCCAAAAGATAACCGAACATATGTATACTTACCTTATATTTCTAGTCTACATCTCTTAGTTTATTTAAAATATCTATATATTGATGTATATATACTTTAAAATCATATAATATACATATAATTACGAATAAAATGATTTGATACTCACTTCAAATGTATTCCAAGCTTTTTGTTTCATGCATTAACAAATGTTATATCTAATATTTAAAAACAATAACTAAATTAGTGTCTTTTTATTTTTGAAATGTTATCTCTAAATCTATTTAAAAAAATCAGTTAATTAAAATTTATATTTTTATATACAAGAGATTGAGAAATGAAAATTTTAATTTTTTTATTTCAAAATGTAAATATCTGAAAACCCAACCCGAAATAACCGAACCCAAAACTAAAAATATCTGAACCCGACACGAAGTACAAAAATACCCAAACGGGTTCTATACCTCTATACTGAAAATCCGAAATACCCGATCTGAACCCGAACGGATGTCCGAACGCCCACCCCTACCCTATCATAACGTTTTTTAATGATATGTTAAATATACATATTGTAGCGTTAATTTTCAGCTATAGGATAGTCTTTTATAACATTTGATATGTGCTATCCTTTGACAGCTTCTTCTTTTCTCTACAAAAGAATCAAAACACAAAACAGTTTAGAAAATAAAACTGATGAGAAACCAACACATTGCAGATGGGAGATGAGATAGAGACCGATGGTGCGATAGAGGAAGACACGGAGAGGTTCATTGTGGAAGGGAAGAGTGAAAGGGATGTGAAGAGGGAGATAGATATGGGTCGGATTCATCTCGACGGAGCTAGATCCGAGAGTGGTGGGCCCTATTTGTGTGGTGGTGATGGTGGCGGTGGTGCAGCGACGGCGAGCATGACGTCACATGACGCTGTCATATGTCTCCAGCCTTGCTTCTTCTTCATCACCGACAAGAGTCACAAACGGAGGCGAACTTGATCAAAGGCAGTTCATTGATCGAAGAAAAGATTGAACAGATCCAAGAGAAGAGAGGAGATGAGTCTCTCACGAATAAAAGAAAAAAGAAAAAAGAAAAAAGAAAAAAGAAAGACAAACAGTAAAAAACGCAGCTTTTGCGGTTGGTAGCGGTTGTTGGCGTTTTGTAACAATCATACAAAACGCTACAAATCGCTTTAAACCGCTATAAACCTCTAAAATTCAAAAGCTGGTTCCAGCTAGCGTTTGCGGTTGCTAGGAAAAACCTGTTCACAGCAATTTAGTAAAAAATTGTGGAATCAAGTGCTTTACAAAGCTAAATACTCACATCCCACTTTTATGTGCTTTCCAAAAGAAAAATTAATATTTCACTTAATTTTTATTTTTTAATAAGATTTAAAAAACCCTAGCTGTGAACATATATATGTTGTAGTGCGACAAAAACAAAAATTACGGTACTCATATATTCTTCTTCTTTTATTTTGTTGATCTATAGTTTTGATTGATCAACTAATTTCTTGTCATTAATTTGAATATGAATTAGTTTAAGTTGTATATTAGATTGTTTGTCGTAGTAATTAGTCCTATTAATTTAAGTATGAACTATTTTTATGTTGTATTAATTTGAGTATGAACTAATGAGTAAATATATTATTAATTTCTTTATTATGTAAAATTATATTTTATTAAAAATTAAAAATTGTTTATTTGCTTTATGAAATTTCTATAATTATTATTTTTTATTTATTCAGAAAAAAATATTATATATTTTATTTTGTATTTATTAATATATAGATAATATTTTACCATTGATTTATACAACCATGTTTTATAAAAAAAAAACTACATCTTAAAGTTTACAGCTTTAAATGTACAGCAAAAAAATTACAGCTACATCAAAAAGTTTACAGCTTTAAATCCACAACCAAAAATTTAAAGATATAGCATTTACCAATCAGCCCCATAGAATTTGAAATATATGATATGGTTTAATGTTTTGAGATATAAGGTTATAATGATATGATTTGAACTATATATATGCAAGGTTTAGAGATTATATATATAAATAATAATATTAAGATTTAGAATTTGAAATGTAACTTTTATAAGTATTGGATAGTATTAGAATTATGGTCTTTAAATTTAAGATTTGATGATAAAAATATTAAAGTATTAAGTTCGTGTTTAGATTTTAGAGTATAAAAAATTCTTGTAGGGTTTAGGGATTCAAAATCCACAGACAAAGTTGAAGTTATATTGTCAAAAGTTTGAAGTTTTAAAGTTTACATGTAGGGTTAAAAAACATGTTTAGGGTACCGTATTTTTTTTTAAAAAAAATTACAAAATACAAAAAAAAAATTATAAATCGAAATTCGTTTATTAGATTTTTTTTATTCCACAAATTATCCAAAAATACATAAGTTTATAGCATAACTTATCCAAATTATACCTACCAAGTCTAATACTAAATCAACCTACTACATAAATTTAAAACTTGCAAAAACACTTTGCCACTAGTCTCCAGCAGCTCCATGTTTTGTTCCTCGAAGCACTTCATAGACTCTTGGGGTTCTTAAGATGCATAATTGTAGAAAAAAACTCACTCATGAAGGTATGCAATGGTCTAGATTCCATGTCGTGAAACAGCTACTTCGAAACTGTTTCTTAGAAGATAAGAATAATCCAAGCTACAAAATATAAAAGAGAGCTAGTCTTTGAAGTAAAAGATGCTTAAACATATTCAAGTGTTACTTTCTAGACTATCTTTATTATTACTCCTCGAGTCACCAACAAGATCCTTAAACTACTTAAGTTGGAAGAACTTTTGGAGCTCTATACCATAGAGTTAGTATCATACAAGTGAAAGCGAGAGAGAGAGAGAGAGAGAGAGATAGAGAGAGAGAGAGAGAGAGAGAGAGAGAGAGAGAGAGAGAGAGAGAGAGAGAGAGAGAGAGAGAGAGAGAGAGAGAGAAGAGAGAGAGAGAGTGAGAGAGTTATCTTCTGCCTTCTCTTCTCGCTCGAATCAAACTCCGGTTAGTCATCTTCTCTCGAGATGAGTGCTGAAGAAAGATACAAGCGGCAACGAAGCTCGAAAACGATGGATCTATGAAGAGGAGGCCAAAAACGCGGAGACAAAGAAAGCCCCCACCCAACCCAAGCTCTGGTTATTGGAGACGAAGCAAGATACGACCCGAGCTTTGTCGCCTCTCTTATCTCCTTTTCGTCTCTTCTCTCCATCTCTTCTGCCTCTCGTGTCTTAGACCCTAGGAAGAAACAATTTAAACCACTACAGAAACCTAATAAGTGTGTGATAATGAAGCTAGGTAAAGATATAAGAAAGTGTACCTACATTTGTGGAGTTGTCGAGTTCTTGAGAGTACTTCACCTGAAAACAAAAAATTGGCTAAGTGTTTTGGCTCTAAAATAACTTTTCAGCTATAGTAGTGATATACTATGAAATTTACCAGTTTTCAGGCATAGTTTAAATCATTTTTAGAGTCTATTATATGTGTATGTAATCTATTTTTGAGTCTTTTCAGGTCTAGGTATGTTTTGGAGAAATGTGGTTGAGATTGTGGAGCATTCTAAAGCTTATGGATGAGGCATCTCGTAGTGGTTCAAAGAATCATAAGTCAGATCTGAATTTAGAAGAAGTGTCTATTGACATATCTTCCTTGGTGTCGCTCGACACCCGCGCGAGTAGATAGACCTGACTAGATTCAAGACTAACTCAAGCCTAGAAGTTCCACATATCACCAGAATACCCTTGGCTGACTTTTTTCCTAATATATATATATAGATATGTTTTGTCATTGTTTAGGCAACATACCACCTTAGAAATCTTTTCCACACCATATTACCTAGGGCTTTTATTAGTAGTTTTTGAAGAGAAGATTAAGAACTCCTTTAGAGAGTTTGTATTAGAACTCTAATATTTCTTATTTATGCAATTCATTCAGTTTATCTTTATGTCATATTTATTTATGTCTGAGTAGTTACCTTGTTAGATTTAGAGTTTATTAGGATTTAGAGTTTACTAGTGAACATAGAGATTAGGACGTTAATGCTTGTCTAAGGAAGTATCGAACTACACTTTGTATTATCGATCAACACTCATTCCTTGTCTGCATGTGACAACTGGAACATATGACCTAGTCATCTGATTAGATTTGCAGCAAGAGCTGGATATATTACTATTGCATTTGATTTCTAGGACGGTTCATCACACACTCTTAGCATCTATAACTCATAATTTGATTACCTGAAACACTATCACTACAAGAAAATGAGAAATTTTTCAACGGCCATATCTGTTGAAAAATGGTCAGAAAAGGCATGTTTTGACGGGTTTCCGATGGAATCGACCATCAATTCTATTTCGTTAGAAATTTTTATCCCATAAGAAATTGTTAGAAATTTCCAACCGTTTTATGACAGATTTTTTTCAGTTTAAAAATTTTTGACGAGTTGTTCCGTCAGAATATCTGGGTCAATTTTTTTTTGACGAATCGCTACGTCAAAAACTTTTTTGACCGAAGACGTGGTCAGAAATTTCTGACAAAATCACCCATCATAAAGTTTTGACCGATATTGCGGTCAAAATTTTCTGACGGAAGTGCTCGCAAATTTTTTTGAAATTATTTGTTTGTCAAAAATTGCTGACTGATACGTCTGTCAAAATAATCTGGCGACGTTGGTGAGAATTTAAACTTTTACAAATATAATTCAAAATCGTCAAATTTAGTAATTTAGCTAATTAAAAGTTAAAAAGAAAGAAAGATAAACTTGTAAATTAAAATAGGAATCTTAATTAAGATTACACATTGTCATAATTAAACATAGGACTAATATAATTAAAATACTTAGGTTATTACAAAGGACATTTAAAATACATAGTAATTGAAACTTTTTATTGGTCTGACTGGGAATCGAACTGGGAAGTTGAGAATTGTTCAGGGTAAACCCGAGATATGAAATCAATGACGCAATGAAGTTGTTCCTCCATAGCCCGTCGTTTTGTCCGCTCTTCAATGAGCTCTGTCTTCAGCTGCTCCATCTCCTGAACAAGACCGGGAGAAGAAAAGGTTGGTTGATTAACACATCATCAAAAGACCTAGAAAACAAAAAGAACAATGAATGCAAAGAACAACAATTAATAACCAATCCAGAACATATATTAGAAAAACAAAATTAACATCAACATTAGAACATACACAACATAAAGAACAACTAATTAAGAACATACAACATCAAAAGGTTATTAGCTATTTATATATGAACATTAGAAATAACATTAAAAATGTTTTTAAATATATAAATATATATATTAAATACATTTTAAAAAACAATTAAAAATTATAACAGAGATAACACAAAAATATATACATATGTATTAAAACTTGTTTAAATATATACACATATATTAAAAGCATTTTTAAGAAAAAATTAAAACTATAATAGAGATAGAACAAAAAAAATATAAATATATTTTAAAAACGTTTTTAAATATATACATATATATTAAAATACTTTAAAAAAATAAAAACTGTAACAGAGATAGAACAAAAATATATACATATATATATTAAAAACGTTTTTTTAAAAAACGCTATACAGAGAGGACAAAAAATCTATCTATATATATATTAAAAACGGTTTTAAATATATACATATATGTATTAAAAAGATTTCTTAAAAATTGAAAGCTATAACAGAGATAGTACCAAAAATATATACATATATTTTAAAAAAACATTTTTAATATATATGTATATATTTATATATTTAAAAATGATTTTTAAAAAATTAAAAACTATAACATAGATAGATAGATCTAAATATAAACTACATCAATGAAAAACAAAACAAAACAATATAGTTTTGTTTAAAAAATTAACAAACAAAGCAATCACATGCATATATAAATCTTCCAGAACATGAACCTAATTCTATAGATCTAAATATAAACTACATCAATGACAAAATCTTTAACTACAAAACCTAAACTAAAAAAACTTACATATCGCCGGATAGACCGACACAGAGAGAGATGGGAGGATCAATAGAGAGAGAGAGAGAGAGAGAGAGAGAGAGAGAGAGATGGGAGGAGCAATCAACGGAGACAAAGTTGACCGAAAAGATCTACTCGACAACAAAAGAAGGAGGGGAGCCGTTCGTCGCTGCTATGAGAGGGGAAGGAGACATTAGCGTAAATAGCTGTGTGCTTATATATAAAACCTTCTGGCCGCAATTTTGGTTGGAAGTCGGTCGGAATATTCCAACGGCACAAGGTCTGTCGGAAATTTCTGACCACCATAGTCTGTCGGAACTTAATTACCAATAAAAAAAGTTTTTGCTTTGTTAACATATACATATAAAATATATTTAAAAAAACTTCCATAAATTTACTAGTGAAATATTAACAAGTATAGAAGGACATGTATATTACAAAACTAAAAAAACGGTTTTGCTTCGTTGACATAGTTTTTAAAAAACATCTATAAACTTACTTGTGAAATATTACAAATTATTGAAAGACATATTACAAACCTAAAAAAGGTTTTGCATCGTTAACATATTTTTTAAAAAAACATCCATAAACTTACTTATGAAATATTACAAATTATTGAAAGACATATATATATATATATATATATATATATATATATATTACAAAACTAGAAATAATGTTTTGTTTCGTTAACATTTAAAAAAAAATTCCATAAACTTACTTGTGAAATATTACAAATTATAGAAATACATATATATTACTAAACTAAAAAAAAACTTCAAGATGCTGAATCAAAGTTATCATAACTAATCTGAAGAAGATGAATATCCCAAAGATGCTGAATAAAATTCATCTTTTAATTCTCCTCTATCCGACTTCGAATCTGAGAATACATTTTGTTGCCGGTGCCACTAAAATCAACAACATGATCGATTTCAAGAGAGTTATGATTATCAAGATCACCTAACAAATTGCTCGAGGATTGTTACAAAACTAAAAAAAAATTGACAGATTTCTGACCGATTAACAACGAATCTATAACGGTTAAAATTTTAAAATTTGGTCAGAAATCCGTTGGGACTTTCCGACGATTCACCACTCCGTCAGAAATTTTCGATGGATTTCCAATGGCTTAAATTCAAACTTAGGATATAAAAATGTTTTTAGGGTTTAGGGATTCAAAAGCCACACATAGGGTTGACGTTATATTGTGAAAATTTAAAATTTTTAAAGCTTATGTTTAGGGTTAAAAACATGTTTAGGGTGCCGTATTTTTAAAAAGAACTAAAAAAAAAACAAAAAACAATATAAATTGAAATTCGTTTGTTAGACTTTTGTATTCCACAAATTATCCAAAAATACATAATTTTATTGGCATAACTTATCCAAAATATACTTATCAAGTCTAATACTAACTCAACCTACTACATAAATTAAAAACTTGCAAAAACACTTTGCCACTAGTCTCCAGAAACTCCACGTATTGTTCCTCCAAGCACTTCATAGACTCTTGGGGTTCTTGAGATGCATAATTGTAGAAAAAAAACTCACTCATGAAGGTAAGCAATGGTCTAATAAGATTCCATGTCGTGAAACAGCTACTTCGAAACTGTTTCTTAGAAGATGAGAATAATCCAAGCTACAAAATAGAAAAGAGAGCTAGTCTTTGAAGTAAAAGATGCTTAAACATATTCAAGTGTTACTTTCTAGACTATCTTTATTATTACTCCTCAAGTCATCAACAAGATCCTTAAATTACTCAAGTTGGAAGAACTTTTGGAGCTCTATACCATAGAGTTAGTATCATACAAGTGAAAGCGAGAGAGAGAGAGGGAGAGAGAGAGAGAGAGAGAGAGAGAGAGAGAGAGAGAGAGAGAGAGAGAGAGAGAGAGAGAGAGAGAGAGAGAGAGTTAGTTATCTTATTCCTTCTCTTCTCGCTCGAATCAAACTCCGGTTAGTAATCTTCTCTCGAGACAAGTGCTGAAGAATACAAGCGGCAACGAAGCTCGAACACGAAGGATCTATGAAGAGGAGGCCAAAAACACAGAGACAAAGAAAGCCCCCACCCAACCCAAGCTCTGGTTATCGAAGACGAAGCAAGATACGACCCGAGCTCTGTCTCCTCTCTTATCTCCTTTTCGTCTCTTCTCTCCATCTCTTCTGTCTCTCGTGTCTTAGACCCTAGGAAGAAAAAATTTAAACCACTACAGAAACCTAATAAGTGTGTGATATTGAAGCTAGGTAAAGATATAAGAAAGTGTACCTACATTTGTGGAGTTGTCGAGTTCTTGAGAGTACTTCACCTGAAAACCAAAAAAAATGGCTAAGTGTTTTGGCTCTAAAATAACTTTTCAGCTATAGTAGTGATATACTATGAAATTTATCATTTTTCAGCCATAGTTTAAATCTTTTTTAGAGTCAATTATATTTGTATGGAATCTATTTTAGAGTCTTTTCAGGTCTATGTATGTTCTAGAGAAATGTGGTTGAGATTGTGGAGCATTCTAGAGCTTATGGATAAGGCAAATCGTAGTTGTTCAGAGAATTAGAAGTCAGCTCTGAATTTAGAAGAAGTGTCTATTGACATATCTTCCTTGGTGTCACCCGACACCCGCGCGAGTAGATGGACCTGACTTGATTCAAGACTAACTCAACCCTAGAACTTCCACATATCACTGAATACCCTTGCTGACTTTGTTCCTAATATATATAGATAGGTTTTGTCATTGTTTAGGCAACATACCACCTGATAAATCTTTTCTACACCTTATTACTTAGGGCTTTTATTAGTAGTTTTTGAAGAGAAGATTAAGAACTCCTTTAGAGATTTTGTATTAGAACTCTAATATTTCTTATTTATGCAATTCATTCAGTTTATCTTTATGTCTTTTTTAATTATGTCTGAGTAGTTATCTTGTTAGATTTAAAGTTTATTAGGATTTAGAGTTTACTAGTGAACATAACTATTAGGACGTTAATGCTTGTCTAAGGAAGTATCGAACAACACTCTCTAAGGAAGTATCGAACGACACTCTGTAGTATCAATTAACACTCATTCCTTGTTTGCATGCGACAATTGGAACATATGACCTAGTCATCTTATTAGATTTGCAGCAAGAGCTGGATATCTTAATATTGCATTCGAGTTCTATGACGGTTCATCACACACACTTAGCATCTATACCTCATAATCTGATTACCTGAAACCATAGATTATTTGAGCAATATTTATTTAAAGATATCATTTGTTTTTTGAAGTTGATGGAAGGAAACTAATATCCCTTAGCGTTTTATAACAAAGAAAACTACACTGATGATGATTAGAAGGTTAGAATATGCATGTTAGTCGTATTATATGTTTCTAGTTAACTTACAAAGGGATGTTGAAGAAAAAAAAAGTTAAGTTACAAAGGGTTACCGGCTACGGCATATTGATCAATACACTATCAACATTACCTTCAGAAGCACACAACAAGTTCAGGCAAGTTAATCAACAACAGAAGCCATTAAATAGCCCTCCTCAAAATCAAGAACAAAGAAACATGCAATAGTTACTTTGACCTACTTGATCCAGTTAGGCAATAGATACCTTCTTATTTCCGTTATAAATAAGCAAATATGTAATCACAACCCTTGAGAGATGAGAATGCATGTTTCTTTGTTTTTGACTGAAGAGAAAACTGTTTTATGGGCTTATGTTGTTGATTGGGGACTTGTTATCTTTTTAAGTTTGGGTTGAACTTAAGGTGTGGTCGTGTGATGTTGTGCACGGTAGTGTTAACATGTATGTGTGAAAAAATAATTGAAATAACAAGCAAAAGGCATTCAATTTATTATTTTTATGGTATCAATTGTATGTGACTTCTTTAACTTAATTAAAAGAGTAACAAAGTGCATAATTTTTAAAATATTTTCATCATAACTGCATTTTAAAATCAATTTGTTAAATAACCTCTTGGTAAGGCGTTTATATCATGATAAAGCTTTTAAGTTAGTAAGAAAGAAGACGTTTTTAAGGTCCAAAAGGTTCTAGGAGCAGGAGCCCCGAACTCATTTAAATTTTTTGTCAACAAATATTTTTAATTGGAACGTATGAAGAATAAATAAATATCGTCACTGCAATTGTTTAAGAGTAATTTTTTTTTTGGCAGCCTTCTGGAGACTCACGTCAAGCACCAGAAATATCAAATTTTGTAAGTGAGCTTCTCCTTGACTGGTCTTATGATGAGAACTATGGATATTCGGACTTAGGAAAAATTTGGATCTTTTGGAACCTTTCCCTTGTTGTCACTCTCATCTCAAAATCCCTTCAGATGATCTCCGCTAAAGTCCACTAGCCAAGTAGCCCAGCTCCACTTCAAATGCTAGCCTCTCCTACGGTAGCAAATGCTGAAGCTGAAATCTCTGTCGTGCAAAATGGGATGAATATCAAAGCAAATGAATATTTTTTTCTTCCAACGATCAAGGATTCAATGGTTAGAAATAAGAGACAGCAATAGACGTTTTGACCACATAATGGCAAATCCAGGCACGATAAAATCACATATCTTACCTTCTCACTAAATCTAGAGAGAGGGTTGACTCTTAGTTGTGTTGGAGATGGATTGCACCATCCACAAAGCCCATCGAACAAGAGGCCCATTCCAGTCGGCTAGCTAGTTGTCGGCTCGGAAGCTGACGCTCAGCTCCTGCAGTCGGCTGCAGACTACTTTTAGCCGAGCAGAAGACACGACACGGATGGTCGACTCTGCTACCTTGAGCGAGTATCCGCTCGTTCGGCCCGACAGGCCAGAAGGGCCCAATCGGTCAGGTGCGAGCTAGGTCAAGCCCCCTCATGACATAAGCTATAAAAAGGAGACTTACGACTAGAATTAGGGCATTCGCCACTCTCCCTCTAGCTTGGATATCTTTCGGATTGTATTCACCTTACACTGTACCCTTTTCTTTCCATATTTTCCTTGTAAACCTCCATCTCGGAAATTAATAAGACGCTTCTGTTCGACCCATTTTAGTATTGTTTACTCGCTGGTTACCACTTTACCCCTAAACAATTGGCGCCCACCGTGGGGCCGAACGGATCTAGCGTTTCTTACCCGACATGGCGAACCCAAGTGCTTCAGGCGAGGAGCCGGAACCCACCCCGACTCCTCCTCCTTTTCCTCCTCCTCCTCCTCCTCCGTTCCTCTTCTCCCGACGGAATTCATGAGCTCAGTCATGGCTCGACTCGTCCAGCAGGAGGAGGTCCAGAAGACGACAAACGAACAACTCGCTGCCCTTGTTGCCGCTCTCACCGTGCCTGCCGCGCACACGACTAACCCGCAACCGTTCCGTCGTCACCTCTTCCACACGAACCCTCCGACTCCGGCGAATGGTCACGCGACTGACGAACCCTTGCCTGCTGATTCTCTCGCCGCTGACGCCTTCCCAACCGCGTCCCATTCAATGACGGTCCGAGAGCTCGCCGAGCTCAAGCTAAGTGTCCAACAAATGAACTCGAAGATTCATCAAGCCACCAGCGCGGCTCCAGAGATTGACAGCGTCATCGCCTCAACCTCCCGCACGCCTTTTACCGAGGAGCTGACAAAAGTGCAGCTCCAGAAGATGGACAAGCTACGCCCCCCAAGTTACAAACCCGGAGGAGATCCCGTCGAACACCTAACGGCTTTTAACATTGCGATGGCCAGAGCTCGCCTCCCTGCCGAAGAAAGAGACGCCAGCTACTGCCAGCTCTTCGTCGAGACATTGAATGAGCAAGCTCTAACCTGGTTTTCGGGACTCGAGGAGAACTCGATCAGTAGCTTCAAGGAGCTCTCCTCGGCTTTCCTCAAGAATTACATCGTCTTCACAAAGCGAGAAGCAACAGCTTCCAGTCTTTGGAATCTTAAACAAGGAAAGACCAAAGTCTCCGAGACTACATGGAGCAATTTAAGAAAATAGTCTCCCGGATCAATATTCCGGACCATATTGCCATCGACGCCTTGATGAACACTCTTCAGGTCGACTGCAAGTTTCGCGAGGACTTATACCGCAGCGCCTCGCCCTCGTTACAAGACGCCATCGCTCGCTCACACAACTTCATCCGTATGGAGGAAGATACGAAGGCAATCCTTGGAAAACAACACACCGCGAAGACCTCAACACTCAAGACTGCAGACAATGCTCGTGTCGAACCGCGACAACATGCCTCAAACGACAAGAGCAGCCGTAAAAATAGTCTCCTCTACGTCGTCGATGAGAATGGAAAGAAATGGAATACGTTCCGCCGAGATGCGGACTCTCCAGGGGAGACTTCCCGAACGACGAGTCCCGTAGTCACTGCCCACATCGATACCATCGCAGGGCAACCCTTCATGCCCCCAAGCCTTACCAAAACATGCAAGCTTCACGGCCAAAAGGGACACGATACATCCGAGTGCAAGACCTTATTCGCGCAATTCCTTTCTTCGATCGATAGAGGAGAGCTTAAGATTCCTCCTCCAAAGCAGAAAAGTGAAAACAGTTGGAGCCGAAACAAGGACAAAAAGAATCAGCGTAAGTCCCAAGGAAACCACGCCAAAGCGACCAAAAGCCGAAGGACGCAGAACAGCCTCCTCGGCAGGCCAATGACGACAACGCCTCGGAAGACGAAGAACAGCCCGCGATCCGACAGAGGATAGAGGTCATTCGCGTTCAGTCCGGGCATTCGTCCGATGAAGAGAGCGACATCGAAGAATCCCTCGAGCAAACAGATCTGCGTACGCTCCTCAAGCGAAAGGCCATTTCACTAATTGACGGAGCACCTGGGCCCTCTGACCTGCGTTCCAAGATAGAAGCCAAGCGCGCCAAACTTACATTAGCCCGCTCGTCTCCGCCAGCGTCCTCGGTAGACGAACCTATTACAGATCTCCGCGATCACCTCAATTCCCGAATAGGTGACTTACGAGTCAAGCTTGACCGTAAGAAAATCGAACAACCCGAAGAATGTAAGGATCTCCGAGCCTTTCTCCTCGCCAAGCAGACAAATACCCGGCCCCGGATAAACGTGATCATGGGAGGGTCTTCACCCTGCGGAGACTCGGTTCGATCCGTTAAAAATCATCGCCGACAGGCGACCACGTCACAGCGATGGCCTCAAGAGCCCCCGACCGATCAGCCGATCATTTTCTCGCCTAATGATTTGCTCGGTATAAACTTCCCTCACAACGACCCGCTCCTCGTCATGCTGCAGATCGACAGGTATGACGTAACAAAAGTGCTCGTCGACACCGGCAGCTCTGTTGATATCATCTTCCGTGAGACTCTTGTCAAGATGAACATCGACCTAAACGACATCAAGCCTTCATCCCGAACCCTGACTGGTTTCAACGGCTCCTCTGAGGTAGTCCTCGGAACAATTCGTCTGGCGGTCCAAGCGGAAGGAGTAACCCGAATGGTCAAATTCTCCGTAGTCAATACCAAGGCCCCCTATCACGTGATTCTCGGCACTCCTTGGTTATATTCTATGCGAGCAATTGCATCGACTTACCACCAGTGCGTCAAGTTCCCGGGATTAGATGGAACAATCAGAACGGTGAGAGGGGACCAACAGGCCGCACGAGATATCCTGATCGCCACCGTTAAAGTACAGCGTTCCCGTCACCCGTCAACTTGGTTTCCCCTCCGACCAGCAAGGTCTGTCCCCAAAAGAAGACGTCCTTGAAGTACCAGTCGACGAGTCAGATCCAAGCAAGATCTTACGAGTCGGAGCCTACTTACCCGACGAGATGCAGCGCAAGATCCTCAACTTTCTGAAACAGAATTTGTCCACTTTCGCCTGGTCCATGTCGGACATGCAGGGAATTGATCCATCCATCACAACTCATGAGCTGAACGTCGACCCTAACGTCAAGCCAGTCCGACAAAAGAGAAGAAAACTAGGACCTGACAGGTCCCAAGCCGTCACTGACGAAGTTCAACGATTACTCAACGCGGGCTCAATCATGGAGGTTCGCTACACCGAGTGGCTCGCCAACCCGGTAGTAGTCAAGAAAAAGAATGGCAAATGGCGGATGTGCGTTGACTTCACCGACCTCAACAAGGCATGTCCCAAGGACAGCTATCCACTACCGAACATTGATCGTCTCGTCGAATCGACCGTTGGAAACGAGCTATTGACATTTATGGATGCGTTCTCCGGTACAATCAGATTATGATGCATCCAGACGACCGAGAAAAAACCTCTTTCATTACTGATCGAGGAATCTACTGCTATAAGGTAATGCCCTTCGGGCTAAAGAATGCCGGAGCAACGTATCAACGGTTGGTCAATCGCATGTTCGCCAAGCAACTTGGTCGCACGATGGAAGTCTATATCGATGATATGCTCGTAAAATCACTCCGAGCAGACGACCATCTTACACATCTACAAGAGTGTTTTGACATTCTCAATGCATACAAGATGAAATTGAACCCGGCCAAGTGCACTTTCGGCGTCTCCTCTGGCGAATTCCTCGGCTACATCGTCACGCAGCGAGGTATCGAGGCCAATCCAAAGCAGATCTCAGCGGTCCTTAACCTCCCGAGTCCAAAAAATTGTAGAGAGGTCCAGCGCTTAACTGGCCGAATCGCGGCTCTGAACCGTTTCATCTCACGATCAACCGATAAGTGCCTCCCCTTCTACGACCTACTCCGCGGGAACAAGAAATTCCTTTGGGATAGCAAATGCGAAGACGCTTTCCAGCAACTCAAGCATTATCTTACGACACCTCCGATCTTGGCAAAGCCCGAGGTGGGGGATGTCTGTCCCTTTATATCGCCGTCTCATCAGCAGCAGTTAGCAGTGTCCTAATAAAGGAAGACCGAGGCGAGCAACGGCCAGTTTTCTATATGAGCAGGCGGATGACAGGTCCCGAGACGAGATACCCGACACTCGAAAAGATGGCCCTTGCCGTCGTTGAATCCGCGAGAAAGCTGCGACCTTACTTCCAGTCGCATTCAGTTGAAGTATTGACAGATCAACCGCTCCGAACTGTCTTGCAAAACACGACTAGAGCCGGCCGTTTAACCAAATGGGCGATCGAACTAGGCGAACTTGACATCACTTACAAATGCCGAACGGCCGCAAAGGCTCAGGTCCTTGCCGATTTCCTCGTCGAACTATCTCCGGACTGGCCCAGGACTTCGGAACCCCAGATTCTAACTGGATACTGCATGTGGACGGATCCTCCACAAACAAAGGCTCGGGAGCAGGGGTTCAACTCCAGTCACCGACTGGAGAACTTATCCGCCAGTCGTTTAGCTTCGGTTTTCCCGCATCCAACAACGAGGCAGAATACGAGTCATTAATCGCCGGCCTCCGTCTCGCCAAAGCAGTCAACGCTAAACGACTCAGCGCCTATTGCGACTCGCAGCTCGTTGCCAGTCAATTCAGCGGCGACTACGACGCGCGCAATGACAGAATGGACGCCTACCTTCGTCTCGTTCAAAGGTTAGCAAAGGAGTTCGACTTCTTTGAACTCACTAAAGTTCCCCGTGGAGAAAACGCATGCGCCGATGCTTTAGCAGCCCTTGGGAGCAAGCTCCATGACCAGGTTAAAAGGACTATACCGATTCTTCAGATCGAAAAACCAAGCATCGATATCTCAAAGGAGGAAATTAGCCCTGTCACCTCAGTCTCCGAGACAACGTCTCAATTAGATGTCGACGGCGACACCGAGATGACGGGTCATGATCAGAACCTAAGCGATTGGAGAGTCGAACTTATGACGTATCTAACCAATGGGACGACCCCCGCCGATAAGTGGGCTGCCAGGCGGCTAAAACGACGCAGTGCTCACTACATCATTATGAACGGCGATCTCTACCGCGTAACGGCTAACAAGGTCTTACTAAAGTGTATCTTCGGTGAACAAACACGGTTAGTAATGGCCGAAACGCATGAAGGTGCCGGGGGTAATCATTCGGGTGGCCGGGCACTCGCCCTAAAGGTCCGCAGCTTGGGCTTCTTCTGGCCGACGATGAATACAGACTGTGAAGCGTACGCCCGGCGATGCGATAAATGCCAGCGACACGCTCCGAGCATTCACAGCCCAACTGAACTACTGCGCACCTCCGCCGCCCCTTACCCATTCATGCGATGGGGAATGGATATTATCGGACCATTACCAAGCTCCCGGCAGCGTCGTTTCGTCTTAGTTCTAACCGACTACTTCACCAAGTGGATAGAGGCCGAAGCGTTCGCACAAGTCACCGAGAAGGAGGTTCGCGGCTTCGTATGGAAGAACATCATCTGTCGTCACGGCCTCCCTTACGAGATCGTGACCGATAATGGCTCTCAGTTTATGTCAGGAAATTTCAAGGAATTCTGCGACAAATGGAATATCCGCCTAAGCGCCTCAACGCCGCGGTACCCTCAAGGAAACGGGCAGGCAGAGTCATCGAACAAAATAATCATTGATGGAATCAAAAAGCGCCTCGACTTAAAGAAAGGATACTGGGCCGACGAACTCGACGGGGTCCTTTGGTCGCATCGAACAACTCCTCGCGGAGCAACCAAGTCAACCCCTTTTTCTCTCGCGTATGGAATGGAAGCAATGGCCCCAGCGGAGGCCAACGTTACGAGTCTCCGCCGTTCCAAGATGCCACAACACGTCGAACTCAATCAGGGCATGCTCCTTGATGCTCTCGATGAGCTCGAAGAGAAACGCGACCAAGCGCTCCTTCGGATCCAAAACTATCAGAACCAGATTGAGAGTTACTACAACAAGAAAGTCCGTGCGCGACCCCTCGCACTCGGCGACTTGGTCCTGCGAAAGGTCTTCGAGAACACAAAGGAACTCAATGCTGGTAAATTAGGCGCCAATTGGGAAGGACCCTACAAGATTACCCGAGTCGTCAAACCAGGCGTATACCGGCTCGAGACTTCCCGAGGAGAGGCAGTCCCACTAGCATGGAACTCAATGCACCTTCGTCGCTTCTACTCGTGAGACGAATACAATACGCGTGTGCGACAGACGAGTGGACGCTTTTTTACCAAAAAAAAAAAACCCCGAGTAGATGCCCTTTACGGTCACTTCTACTCGTCTGAGTAAACGACTAGCAAGTCATTTTACTCGGGCAAATCGAACTACGAAAGGCTTGATCCTCCTCGGAGGTACGTAGGCATCCCCTCTACGGGTCCAGCCCAAACCAAATCAACAAAAAAAAAATTCGAACTCTTAAGCCTGCTATGCTCGCCTCCGAGCAAACGACAACAGTTCAGACGCCGAATAAACGATGCTTGCCCCTTGCCCGCAAGCGGCGCACGAGCACTCGCCCAAACTAGTCGTTTATATCCTGATCAGATATCTACCGAGGGAGATAATCGCGCGTCACCTGTGCACATTGCACTGACCAGATTGACGAGTGAAATTTTTAGACCTTGCCGTAAATGGAAGAACTATGAGTTGGCCAACCAAGTTTTTTCTCGGTTACTGCGGAGCGTCCGAATACGTTTTCCTCGATTATTATGACTAAAATTCCTTTTTAAGTTTTGTCCAATTAGTTATGTCGGATACTTTTCGGATTAACCTTCTCTTTGACGGACTACGTTTCATTAAACACCCATAAGAAAGCTAATATTCCGATCAGACATTTAAACGTTTACACAAATGAGGCCCATTCGGGTTACAACAAAGGAGAGACGAAGAGTTTGACAACATACAAAAAAAAAGGAGAACAACGGTATCATCAAACCGGAACAGAGAAGCAAAGATGAAGTCACGACTATTCGCCTATACGAGGAGGGCCTCACCCGCGCCTGGGCCAGAAACATGGCCAAATGAAGGAACTTGGAAATAGACGGCCCGACTGTTAGCATCCTCAGCTTTCGGCCCTCGCTTCAGGTTTCTTCGGAGCCAGATGAGGACTGATCGGTCCTTCTGCGGGTGTCTTCCGCAGGGGAGTCCGTTAGCAGTACCAATCGCAAGGAGGCAACAGGATCTTCGGGAAGTCAGCCCTTGATGAGTAGAAGATCCAGGTCGGGACGAGAGAGCTCCTCGGTAATGTCCCAATCGGAAAGATCCTTGACGTTACTGCAAGGTAGTCGCGAAGAGCAGCCGTGGCTTCAGAATCAAATCAGCTCAGTGTTCGACATACGGATTGATCCTCTGCCTAGATTATCTTCAACCAAGAACCTTGACGGTAAGGTGAGGGGGGAGAGACGTTGATCATCCTTCGGGAATTTGACGCGACTTCCAGGCGAGTCGCTTCCTCCTTATACTTCCTCTCCTGCTCGCGAAGAGATCCAAGTCATTTTCTTGGCAAATGGCGCCCCCAGATTTGAGCAACTCCTCGAGGCATTCCTCGTACCAACGGCATGGCTTATAGAGAACCGAGCATCGTCATACTCGTCCCTCCGAGTCTCACGAAGACAGATCCGGTGGAAGCATTTCTCAGCTTTGGCAATCATGGCGACCATTACTCGGATCCGCTCATGAGTAACTTCGAATCTTCGAGACTTCCGCAGACGATTCGCCTCCTCTGTGTGTTTAAACAGAGAAGCAGCCTTTTCTTGCTCGAGCGATGCTTTATCTCGTTCGAGTTTGTCCACCACCGTCTCGAGATCCTTGATTGACTCCCGGCACATCTCGAGTTCTGCAAGGTCCGACGTCCTCGTCACATTGAACTCCATCCTCACCTCCCTCTCCCGAGCTATAGCTTCGTCCCTCTCCTGAGTCACGGATCTAAGGGAGTCCTGGAGTGCTTGTGCAGCTTTTCGGCTCTCCTCCTCCTGCTCACGAAGCTGATCGCGAGTCCTCTTCAGCGCTCTGTCGTATTTCACAACGAGAGCATTCCAGTCACCTTGACTCTGCTCAAAATTTAATAAGAAAACGAGTTTAAAAAAAAAGGGTTAAGGAAAAATCGAACAAGATTCAAGCACTCACTCTAACCGACGAGCAGGCAGCGTTTGCGTAGTCGTCTTTGAAGTCAATCTCTCCCACCGGAGGAAGATCGTCAGGGCCTCCCCTAATCAGGCGAACCAGCCGAGCACATTCGTCCGGATAGCAAGCCAAGGGAAGGTCTCGACTGAAATCAAAACAGATCGTCTCGTCGAGAGCCTCCTTGGGATGCCCAGATACTTGGGCCTCAGGCCTCTCTGCAGCACGAGGTGGCGGTATATTAGGCACATCTTCGCCTCGACCGGTCAGGACCGCTGCAGCAGACAGCTCCGTCGAATCCTCCGGTATTAGGATTCCCTTTTGGCGCAACTCGCGAATTCGAGAAGCCACCGTTTGGTGCTCGTCTACACCATCCGAATGCTGAGCGGAGGCGCTGCCACCTCCGGGAACCGAGTCGGGAGCCAAGGCTTGGAGCTCCCCTTCACTCACAGAAGAAGGACGAGGAAGGGTATCCGTCCTCACCCTCTTCCTGACTAAAGCTTCGCATTCGGAGTCCTCTTCCGAGTTCTCCTCTTCGGCCGCAACCTCGGGTCTCTTCCTTTTCTTCCCTTGCCTCTTCTGGGAAGCGTCGGCTACCGCCTTTGGCTCGGGGTCAGCCTCATTGGCGTCTCTCCGAGTCGTGCCTTCTGACTTCTTCTTCTTCGATTTCTTCCTCTTGGGCTCTTCGGCGGTGGGCCTCTCATCGAGGAGGTTAATCCCAGGATTCTCCCGAGGTGCGATCTCGTCCTGCTTAGCTGTCCTTCTCTTGGAAGAACCGCCTTTGTCGGAGGACCCTCCAGTTTTCCTCAGGACGCTGCCTTTGGTGCCCAACTCTACGGCAATGATTGCACTGAGATCTGGTAGCTCCCTCATCGTTCTCGCTTGATTGACGATCTTTTGCTCGGATGGATTGAAAATGTTCAGCCTTTTCGTCTTGCCCGGCTTGATGAGAGGAGTCGGATCCGAAACCCACTTTTCTGCGACCAACAACAAAGAGAGATTAAACCATTGTCGATTGTTCGGAGACAAGAACAGAGATACTTACGACTAGAAATCCGCCTGATAGATCGACGTATCCAGTCAAAGGAAAAGTTATACCAAAAGTCTAACTTTCGAGATGCTACCGTCTGTGCCTGCTTCAGCCAATCCTCGGAGTAATCAGGGAGATTTGGGTGAGCAACTGCACAAGAAAGAAGAAACGTCAGACAGAACTCGAACTAAAGGAACGTCGGACTCATATTATACCCATATCTGCGTTCCAAAGAACGCGATCTCTCTTGGCGTCTCTCGTTGGCGGATCCTCGAACGCGGATCTGTTCGCCTTCACGTAGAAGTAGAACCATTGCCAATCCGTGGTTTTGATCGGATGCCCGGTAACTACGTTGTAATTTGGACGCATCTTGACCGAGAGTAATCCGTCAGCGACGCTAGCCGACGTCAATTCCTCGAAAGCTCGGACACCAAGACACGTCCCCGACTCGGCAGCTACTACCGAGAGAACGACCATCAGTCGTATCGATCCATTCATAAGTTGGCTGAGCGCGACTCCCCGCCGAGATGCATAGGTCGTAACGATCCGGGAATCGGAAACCACAGCTTCGTGTCGTTCTGAAAATACGACTCATATACGCATTGGTATCCTTTCGGAGGAGACCAAGGTCTCTGATCCCTCTTTGGAATAATGAACGTCACTCCATGCGCAGTCGTATCTCGGAGAATCTTCTGACCGAATCAACGGTTGATCGAGTCCTCGCAACATTCGACCAATCTTGCCCTTCGACATCGTGAGGACGAATCCTACTAAGTTCCAGTGGACCCTCCTCAGCAAATATGTTTCCCGGGTAGAAGCTCACCGGGATAACTGAGTCGTCAACTGCCTCTTGACCGTCTGCGTCACCTCGAAATTGTGTTCTTGCTTCCGAGACGAGGAGCCGCTGAGTCCGACTCATATTCTTGGTATCCATCATCGCGTCGTGATGAATGGCCTCCGAATCCTCGACGGAATCCCGACTGCAAGCTGCTTCTTTTCCTTTTTGCTCGCGAGTTAATCGCTGGTTCGACGCCATCTCCGAGACTCGAAATTTAACAATGGAAAAATTGAGAGAGAGAAGGAGAGTAGAGAGAGAAAGTACCTTAAGTAGCGCAGAGCGAAATGAAGAAAGGAAGGGGGGAGTCCTATTTATAGAAAAAACGCGGCACTCGGGCGAGGTGTCATTATTAAGCCTATTTAGGCCTAGATGGGCCTCGATCCGATCAGCGCGTAACCCAGACTCGCGTCGTTTCGTTTTCCGGATCATCAAGCGCGTAGCATGTAATCGTGTCGGTTCGTCTTCTCACGACGAACCATTCTGAGATGCCACGTTCGCAACCACGACGAAGCACCGTCTCGGAAGAACAACGACTCAGCTTGTCATCGAAGGTGACAAAGTCGACATCAGGGTTACGAGGTAGCCTACATTAGAATGAATCTCTTGTTCTCTGAACTAAAGCACCCAATCCACCGAAGCATCGATTACTCGACTCCTCAATGAACTGGGGGGGGGCTTACTGTTGGAGATGGATTGCACCATCCACAAAGCCCATCGAACAAGAGGCCCATTCCAGTCGGCTAGCTAGTCGTCGGCTCGGAAGCTGACGCTTGGCTCCTGCAGTCGGCTGCAGACTACTTTTAGCCGAGCAGAAGACACGACACGGATGGTCGACTCGGCTACCTTGAGCGAGTATCCGCTCGTTCGGCCCGACAGCCAGAAGGGCCCAATCGACCAGGTGACGAGCTAGGTCAAGCCCCCTCATGACAGAAGCTATAAAAAGGAGACTTACGACTAGAATTAGGGCATTCGGCCACTCTCCCTCTAGCTTGGATACTTTCAGATTGTATTCGTCCTCACACTGTACCCTTTTCTTTCCATATTTTCCTTGTAAACCTCCATCTCGGAAATTAATAAGACGCTTCTGTTCGACCCATTTTAGTATTGTTTACTCGCTGGTTACC